>JAAGEH010000015.1:1658467-1713741 GCA_011751065.1 Lasiurus cinereus
AGCAAGACCAAGGCAGAATACAAAATTGTTTTAAGGGCAAGATGCATAGGAAGCTTTATTTCAGTCATGTGTCAAAATAAAATTAGATTTTTCAGTTTAGTGAATAGAAAGGAAAAGTTCTAGGTATAGACATCCTCAATCTTGTTTTAGACAAAGTCATAGATTATACCTAAACACATATATAAGTTTGTTCTGCCAAATATACACTAAATGCTATCAAATGACATTTAAAGTGCCATTCCTTAAAAAAAAAAAAAAAGTCTGCATTGAACTACTGTCTGTGTCCACGGGGTATGCATATCGTTCTTTAGCTAATCACATCACCTTCTTTATCCAGTCATCCCCACAGGGGGACAACTGCAATTATGTCAACTTTAAATTTTTTTAATTAAAAAAAAGAGCCTGCCTTATTCAGCAACTGCCTGCATTACCTGTACAATGTATCTGAATTTTAGAAGTGGGTTTTCTTAAATCACATGTAGTCTTGGAGGACTTGTTCCCATTTATAACTGGTACCACCAAAGCCTGACATGCATCCATTCTTAGCTCCCAAGTTGAGGAAAAAGACTTTTGGGACATGACTTCACAGTGTAGCACATCACATGGCCACCAAGGCCCACTTAACAGCTTCATGCCTATTACAGAGGGCCAGCCAAGACACAGAGCATGCTCAGGGATGGGAGAGCATAAATTAGGCTCACTTGGAGTTCTAATCCACCTTCAAGCCCACAATGCAGTCACCTGGGATGAAGCATCCCGCACAGGCTGTTTACCTCTGGAAATGGCTTGATCTTGTTTAAGAAATACCCTTATATACACATATCACATGGGGAAGTACAGCATAGACAGTATATGAAAGAGACACCCAAGAACCCTTTCGATGCTGAGAACCCTGGAATTTACCAGACTATGGGCCAGAGGAAAGGCGTATCTCGTGAGGATCTCAAACATATCTCTTCTGCTGTGGCCTTCTTGTTTCAATGCGAACCTTAGGTTTCTCATGTCCTAAGGGGCAGGAAATTTGACATATCAGAGTTCAAATAAAGCTATATTTGTTAGCTAAAAATCTTGTATTCAACTAAGGAGTAGAAGATTCACTTACCTGAAAGGATAATTTATCTAGATTACAAAGAAAATTACTTTACTTTGTATGATATTTTGAAATATCTAGTTTAAGAACTCCAGAAAATACCCCATTGTAATCATGAATGTAAAATCAAAGCAACTAGTGCTAAAGAGAAGACAGACCTAAAATTCATTTTATAAAAAAACACATCAAACCTTGCCTTGCATATCATCTACTGTGTGTCTATTTTAACTGGTTTCTGGGATATTTTTAAATATAAAACTGTATTTTATTCATAGAACTTTTCAAATGTATGTTTGCTATCAAATATAATTTCAAAATTGTCAAACATGTCATTTAAATACAGAAGCTCTTTCCCTTACTCTTTATGTTTTTAAAGTCTTATTTTTAAAAATTAGGAAATGATTGGCATTTTAAACTATCATACAAGTAATGTGATACAGTTTTGCGATACAATTTTACTTTTATAAAGTTCTATATAAACAGAGAGTTCTACATTACCTTATATTAGTAGTAACTATACTTCCAGGAACTAAAAATTAATGATCAAACCATATTTTAAGGATAGCTTCTATTACCTATCTCTTTGATAAACAGGAAAACCTTCCTTTAAACCAAATCTAAACAGAATAAGCTCCCATAAGTATCAATTTACATTATACAGCAAGATAACATTCTATTTTATTTTTAAAGCTGGAGTTTTTAGGTTGTCTCTTAAATTAATCATGGCACTAAGAATATTCTATTCTTGCATGCACTTTCAATCAGCAATAGGCACTATGCTGGACTTTGGGAATACAGATACGCATGAGTGACAGATCCCGTCCCTGCATTTTTGGATGTCACCAGCTTCATATTTTTCAAAGTGTTTATAATTTATTATCTTAAGAGCACTTTTAAAGCTTCCTAAGTCTTCAATGTGAAGGACCAGCAAAGGCCTTGCCATAATATAATCCAACATGTGAATGATAGCAAAGGAAGTATAAAGAACCAGACTGTAAGACCTCTAATGAATGACCCACGATAGATTATTCTGTACACAGATAGCATCTACTGGGCCTTGGCAGCTCCAGGATTCTGTACTTTCATTTTTAAAAACATGTAACTGAATAAAATCCAAAAACTGATTCACAACATATTCCAAGGAAACGGCAATATTAGTTGTTGGCACATGATGCCAAACACTAGTCAAGCAGAAGGAAAACAACTCATTTTCAATAAGATGATATGCTTTTAAAGAGTATGCCATGAGATACAAGTATATCGTAATAAGTCTCAGGGCTCAAAGAGCTGTGAGGAACTTTCTTCCTAACAGCCTTGGGTCAGATTATAACTGGGCAGCATCATTCTCTTAACCACTCAGCAAGAAATTAGACCATTTCTGGATAAATATTTATTCTGATCTATCAGTGATTCCAGCAACTACTTTCAATGTGCCAAAGCAAAAGTGATTCATGCGATTTATTTTTGCCATCTGATGCAGATGTAATTAAAGGACAGGAAGAATTACTACCTCATCTTGCCAACAAGAAAACTGAAGTGGAAAAGGCAAATGACTAACAGAAGGCAGATCAGCACATTTGGAAGAGAAATATGGGCATATACTGTTATGTTCCAGTTGGTCTCCTTTAGAGTCTGCCTCATTAGAAAAGCACACCTGGGAAAGAGCCTTGTGGCATAAGAATGTGGTAGTCTGACCCTCAGCCTCTTTAACAACTGGGTCACCTGGGGATGCAATAAGCTTCATTATAATAAATGACTGGAAGCAAACACATCCTTTTTGCAACAACACTGAAGGGCTGATCTACTGAGGTGTCATTTCTAGAATGCATTTCTAAAGAAATAACACCATCACTGCTGACTTCAAAATATCACAGTCTTTAAACTGAGTAAATGAGAATGAGGTGGGCAAGAAGACAGAAGTTTTTTTTGGTGATATGGTTTGGCTTTGTGTTTTTTTTTTTAAGACTAAGCAGGGACTATACAACCTGGGGGGTCACAATTCACATATTCAGAGCCATCTCTGCTTCTATTGCTAAACAACATCCATTGGGACATATATCTACCATGTGAAAGCTGCTACATGGAAACAGAAATCCCCATGTTCAGAGCTGGTAAAACCAAATATGTAGGGGTTATGACTACTTGCTTCAGTAGAGAAACATAGTTGTATGATGGTTACTGACTACAGATGTCAGCCGGCCTATGAGAGGCAAGAGGGTGAGTTTTTATTCCACTGCTGCGGATCCCCTTTAATAACTTCAGGTCTTACTGTGAAAATGGAACTTGATTCTCATGGCATTGGTGTTTCCAGGAAGATAACTGAATTAAAAGGTTGTGCTACAACATTGTTCTTGGCCACTGTCTGTGAGTTTAATTCTAATTCCAAGAAATATAGGGTATGCTCCCCAAATGTATACATACCACTTTAACAGCTGATAACTCATTCAATAAATTAAATATTAATAAACATTGACTTTATAATCATTCAAAGTATATGTGTAACACTTGAGAATTATGCCTGGTGAAGTGTTCCCAGCCTTTTGTTCTTACAATAAACAGTCAAAGGGTAAGAATGTGCTTTCTCTTATTAATTTTGGGTGATTAATAGTCAATACAAGTTTTCCCTTGTATTTTTGTTAAAAACTCTATTAGAATAAAAGTCATTTCAAAATCACCAAAATAGCAACCCCATGATTCCGTGAGTACTATAATATAACATTCTACTCCCATGGATCCTTTTACACAAAATGCAAAAATTTTCCTTAAAAGTAAATCCCCATATTTCTAGGCCTTAAATGGTATGTATCTGGGATCATAGACAAGGCAGTAAAACAAAAACAAGAAAGACAAAGTGGGGAGTGATGGAGAATTTTAGTTCAAGTATAAAAATGCCATAATTCTTGGTTTCTGATAGGCTGTACTAGTCTTCATCTTTTATAAATCAAAGACAAAAAAAAAGTTCTATTGTGTTCATAATCCAAACTGAACTATTCTGTTTCCCTGAAAGACATCCCCTGAAAATAAGACCTACTTCCAGTTTTGCCTCTCGCTGTAATATAAGGCATCCCCTGAAAATAAGGCCTCCCTGATCATAAGGCCTCCCCCGAACATAAGGCCTCCCGGAATATAAGGCCCCCGAAGCTACCATAAGGCGTCTGACTCCTGATTAAAGAGACCTCGCACTGCCTGAATAGCTCCAGCTGCGCTGTGGCCAATCAGTGAGCTGGTTTGTGATGACAATGACTACCTTACTGTATACAAAATAAACTCTTTGGCAAGAAACTTGTTTCAATGTATCATCAGAATGATAAAATAAATTTCCCTTTTTTTTTTTTGTTCAACAATAAATGTGTACCGTATTCTTCTTCATGGAAAAATAAGACATCCCCTGAAAATAAGACATAGCACATCTTTGGGAGCAAAAATTAATATAAGACACTGTCTTATTTTCGGGGAAACAGGATATGGGACATTGGTTTTAAAAAGACACAGTGAATGAGACTAAGAAAAGGAGACCTAGGTTTTCATTCTGGCTCTTCCACCAGCTGCTTAGACAACCCTAGGTAAGAAATTCCACTTAGCAGGGGCCTCATTTCCGCATCCATAGAATAAAAGACTTGGAGTTCTCAGGAGTCACCAAACTTCAGCCCAGGTGAGTCTTTGTACGGTCTTCAAGCTAAGAATGCTTTTTATATTTTAAAAAGGGTTAAAAAACAAAACATGGAGGTGTACATATGACAGAGATGCTATTGGCCCACAAAGCCTAAAAGTAGGATTGGGGGTAGAACCCAAAGATCAAGATTTTTAAAGTGGTTTTTCAGGTTACCCTGATACATATCTAGGTATTCAACTAAGGGGGAGATGGTATCCAAAGCCTTCTAGCTCCTTCTAGGATTGGGCATTCTTCTACAATGTGTGGTCTTCTGATGATACATTGAAACAAGTTTCTTGCCAAAGAGTTTATTTTGTTCTTTGCAAAATGATTATCTCACTATATTTGGATCCCAACTTTGCCATTTGTTGGGTAATCTTAGCTAAGTTACCAAACTCTTATCCTTAGGTTCCCCGTCTATAAAATGAGGACACCACTGTCCATCTCAGAGGTTTGCCCTGAGGATTGAATGCAAACCACCTAGCATGAGTTTGGAGTGACATGGATGCTCAATAGATGATTACTATTATAACTGGTTAAATTTTATTATAATTAAATATTGGCCACTAACCATGCCAAAACAAAATGTTAGGCTACTACCTTTCAAAACTATTTATGAAAAAGTTAGAGTGGTTGTTAGAGGTAAGAACATATCCTATTAACAGAGAGCAAAATCTCTTGTATTTTTCCTTTCTTTCACAGTGTGAAGGTACCTAGCTGGTAGCACATCACATGAAAGAACACTAGGAACAGACCTAGACAAAACTAAAAAGTGTGAAATTTTACTTATAAAGTTTCTTCCTATTCACTCAAGCTAACAAAATGACCAGTTCAAGTCCTCACACTTGGTGGCAACAGCCGGACACTTTTATAGGACTATTCCCCCAGTTGGTTTTAGAAAGGAAGAACAAAGGTCTCTGACTTTTTTAACCCACATTAACTTTTACTTATCATTCAACACTAATGTGCCCTTTTTTCACATAAGAAAGTACTGTATCTCTTACTTTACAAGTAATATCTAGACCATAGGAATTTTCTCCTCTACTTGTGGCGCCTCCCATTTTTTCAATTCTTGAGATCACTCCCAAAGGAACATCAAGTATTAGAGCAGAATCCTGTAACGGACAAAAAGATAAACATCAATATTTCTGTCAGTATAATTAAAACATCGAAAACAAATTTAAAACAACCATATTTTTTATAAATAAAAGTATGATATAGATGACACATAAAAGAGCAAGCATTAAAATAATCAGTTATACAACCAAAATGCATCCCCCAAATGTGCCATTCTGCATTGCTTCCACAATGAAGATTAAACTTCCAGGTTTACAATTTAAGGGCCTATGATGCTGCTTCCAGCCTGTCTTTGCAGGCTTCTATCCCATGTCATTCTGTGTACCAACTAAAGTGAACATCTTTACTGTTCTTCAAATATTTCATCTACAATCAGGCCTATGTACTTTGTGCATGGTATTCCCTTTGCCTAGGATGCTCTATCTTTCCCAACTACCAAAATTTTTCCCATGGCTTCAATCTAGGCTCAACATGCATTACCGCTCATGAATCTTCCTTTCTAATTAGATCACATAGTATTGACCACTTCCTATTCTGGATTTCTACAACATTTTATTTAGATTGCTGTTACACCACTTGCTTCACTTTATCTTGTTAGCATGAACTTCAATGTCGGTTTTCCCCACTAGAAAACTAACACCTAGAAGTCGTGCCTATCTTAGGCATGAGTGCATTTCCCAAAGCAGAAGGACCTGAATGTATAGCGATGCTTCTCTATCATTTCTTATCTAATGTTGGCTGCAAAGGTTCCATAAGACTGCTGGCATGACAAAATCACTTAAGCGAAGTCATTCTACAATCTTTGCAACAAGGTAACAGCAGCTATCATATACAGAATTCCTTGTCTGTGCCAGGTACTACAACAAGGGCTTGACATGCATCATCTCATTTTATCCTCACAACCATTCTGGATGTAGGTGAAATACCCTGTTCCTGGATGTGGCAATCAAGGCTTTAAAAACCTTCAGTAACTTGCTTAGAGACTCAAGATGAGGTCTTGGAACACACATCAAAGGAGCCATAAAAATGGTCCTACACTTTGACTCCACAACTGCACTTCTAAGAATTTATGTTATAGCTATTGCACACCAGAAGGAAAAGCTGTATGCATACAGATGCTCAAGGGAGCCAGAGGTGAACATTAGGGTATAGAAAATTACATTTAGTCAACTCAATTGAATTAGCATACAGCTACTAAAATAATTATGTACATGGAAAAAATAAGTTTAAATAGAAAAAAGAACCATACAAAATACACTGTGGCTAAAACAATGTAAGGTACATATTCAAATGTACAAAGATGGGAAGAGCTACACAATTTGTAAAATCTAATATTTTCTTTAATGCCGTGTTAGATGGCTTTGATAATAAAAAACGTAAAGGTGCTTATTAAATTTTTGTTTTTTAAAAGATGTCTTTTCAGGGGTATAAATAAAAATTAAGTTTTTTTTCTTCAAATCATTCTTATTAAAACACAAAATAAAAAATTAAGCATTTCTTTATAAAATATAGTTCATGGGTATTCCAGAAATTCAAAAAGGAATTTGGTGCATTAATGTATGGAATGCTACTTAGCTACAAAGATGAATGTACTGTGGGTACATGCGACACCTAGAAGAATCTTAAGGGCATTGTGCTAAGTGCATAAAGCCAATCTCTAAAGGTCATGTGCTATATAATTCCATTTATAACATTCTTGAGCTGACAAAATTGTAGAGACAGAGAGGAGAGAAGTGGCTGTCAGGGGTTGAGGGGAAGGAGAGTGTGGCTATAAAGAAGTAGAATGAGGGAGTTGGTTTATATCTTGACTGTTGATGATAATTACATACATTTATAACTGGCATTAAAAGTGACAGAATTGAATGCAAAAATATACAAAAAATGAGAGCATGAAAAAACTGATGTGAGAGAAACCAAGATGGCAGTATAGGTAAACACCTGAACTTGCCGCCTCGCACAACAACTTCAAAACTACAACTAAAAGACAAAACGGACATCATCCAGAACCACAGGAAGGCTGGCTAGGTGGAAATTCTACAACTAGAAGGAAACAGAAAAGCACATTGAGACTCACAGGAGGTGCAGAAGGCAGAGGTACGGAGGCATGCACTGAGAGGGCTGGCAACTGAGTATGTGGCTGGCTTTCTCAAGCCAAGGGAGACACAAGCTCCCCACTGCTCTGAACTCCAGTTCCGGGTGAGAATCTGGGGACCCAGACTCATAAGGGGAGAAACTGGATTGTCTGGCAGTGGGCGGAACTCAAGGGAGGCTTTCTGTCAGAGGTGGTTGCAGTGATTACCAAGGGACACTGAGACCCAGGGGCCTCTTAGGGCAGGGCTGACGGAAAGCCATTGCTGTTTGCTCTGACCTGAGACTCCACCCCATGCAAGCTGTGTGCAGAGGCTTTTCCATATGAATGGCCTGGTCCTTTGAAATCTACACTTACCTAACAAACTGCAGCTGAGTCAGAGAGACCCAGAACATCCAAAAGAAGGCCCAAGGCCCCACAACAGCTGGCATTGCTTCACAGTTAGGCCTCATCTGGGCAGCTCCAAACACCAAACAAAGAAGAGGAATCTGCAAATTTCTCCATAGCTCCTGCTGGGTGGCCTCAGGCAGTGGTGAAATTAGCACCTCCTTGGAGATCCAAGAGCCAGTGTACCCAGTGGTCAGAATGGGACCATCCAGATTACAACTCCTCAGATTCATAAGGGACACACTCAGGGGGCAGACTCAGTGAGGCAAGACTTGCCCCACTGAAGCAAGTCTTGCCTCATAAGGGTGTCTCCAGCACAGAAGTTCTCCCATTGTAGACACAGCTCACCTCACAGCCAATTGGCCTGGAGGTCAATTCCTCTCACTGATACCAACAACAATCAAGGCATAACTACAACAAGACTGTGCACACAGCCCACAAAGAGGTGCACCAACAGCGTCTACCTCAGGTAACTGGGGAGGCTGAGCCACTGGGCCCTATAGGACACCTAACACACAAAGCCACTCTATTAACACAGGGAAGTAGCCAAAATGTGGAGACAAATAAACAGGTCACAAATGAAAGAAATGGAGGAAAACAAACTACTGGATATAGAGTTCAAAACCACGTTTATAAGGTTATTCAAGAATTTTCTAGAAACTGCTAATAAATTTAGGGAGACTCTCGAGGATATGAAAAAGGACCAACTAGAAATTAAGCATACACTGACTGAAATAAGCAATAATATACAGAGATCCAACAGCAGACTAGAGGATTGCAAGAATCAAGTCAAAGATTTGAAATACAAAGAAGCAAAAAACACCCAACCAGGAAAGCAAAAAGAAAAATTAATCCAAAAATATGAAGATAGTGTAAGGAACCTCTGGGACAACTTCAAGCGTACCAACATCAGAATTGTGGGAGTTCTAGAAGAAGAGAGAGAGCAAGATACTGAAAAACCTACTTGAAGAAATAATGACAGAAAATTTCCCCCACCTGGTAAAACAAATAGACTTACAAGTCCAGGAAGCGCACAGAATCCCAAACAAGAGGAATCTAAAGAGGTCCTCACCAAGACACATCATCAATAAATTGCCAAGAGTTTTCATGCACTGGGCCTCAAGTTAGAGATAATGGCTATAAATTATCTGGCATGGTGCCTGTCACATTGTAGGTAAAAAACAATAGAAGTCATTATTACAGCAAAGAATAATTCCCTTATTATTTGAAAGACATAGCTGTGCTATGTAACTAGCGTGACTCAGTATGCTCTGGCATGTAGCTACAGATATTTCTGTTTGTACCTATAAGGAGGCATTTTTTTAGCTGTTCATGAAATAAGACACCTCACTACATGACTGAAATCCAAATCCCTAGATAAAAGGAGACACTACGCAGTAACCATGTACATACATAGTTGTATATTATAATGTATTTATTTCTCAATACAATCTAGTTATTAAAACATACTGTCAAGCAGTCTGAAATTATGCTTAGATTATATTAAGATTTATTAGTATCTGTTCAACTGTATTCCTAAAAACAGAGTAGACATTAAAGAAAAGGTTGACACTCTAATAGCAACACAGAAGCAAGAATACAAAAAAGGGAAACGAATTAAAAGTGAGATGAGACTTTGCTCTTCTTTGTCCCTATACTAATATAGTGGGAATTCTATTCAATTCTGATTGTTCTGGCCCAACACAAAACATAAAATGGGACACAGGACCTGGCCGGTAAGGCTCAGTTGGTTGGGCATTGTCCTGCACACTGAAAGGTTGCCAGTTTGAGTCCAGGTCAGGGCACTTGTCCCAGTTACAGGCTGGATCCTTGGTAGGAACATGCAGGAGACAACCTATCAATATTTCGATCTGACATGGATGTTTCTCTCTCTCTCTTTCCTTTCCTCTCTCTCTAAAAATCCATAAAAATCTGAGGAATCTCAGAGGGAAGGGGAGCAGAGAAAAGAGATTAACCAAAGAACTTATATGCATATATACATTGCTGGAGCAGGGCAGGAACCGAGTAGAAGGAGGCAATGGGGGGCAGAGGGGGAGGATGAGGAGACATCTGTAATAGTCTCAACAATAAATATTAAAAAAAAGTTTTAAAATCTTTTAAAAAATGTAACACTGTGGAAAACCAGTCAGCTCCTGACCAAAGGCACCCACAATCTAATGGGCTACATGCCATGTACTCCCTGAATGACAGGTTCAAAATCAGATAACCCAGCCGGCCAAACTGGAAGATCCAGGAATAGGAAAACTAGCTTCCTTCTCTAGAAACCTAAGTCATCACTATCTAAATATAATTAAATATTTAAGGATTCTCAAAGGTCCATTCTAACTCACAATTCTGTGCCTCTGACCTCTAAGTATCTAAAATAGTTCAGCAGTAAATATAGCAATGTAAAAAGATGCATTCATTTACTATCTCTCTTTTGAGTGTATAATGAGTAACAGAAACTGTACTGTTCCCTACAAACCATAGAGATGAAATAAGATGCAGACATTGCCCTCAGGGAGCTCAAGGCCCAGTGTGGGAGATAAGATACACGTATCCAAATAGCCACAGTGCTAGGATGCAAGTGCCAAAAATCATAAATAAGGTCCAAAGTGGAATGAGAGGTTATAGGAGGGCAAGAAGATTTCCTATCAACTGGGTCACATGAAGGTTCTGTGGTAAAGGTAACATTAAAGATGATACTTAAAAAATAGAATAATATCAGTTGGAGATTACCCTTCCATGACAGGTAACCATGATTATCAGTTATCTATGTGGAAAAACATGGAGATTTTATATTAAAAAAAAAACCCACAAAAAACACACACACAAGTAGGCCAGGGCCAGGTTTAAGATAGGATGGCTGCAGAATTCTTTGGAGAATAGTACTCCAGGGCTTGGATCAAGACGATTGGGTTTCATGGAATATGTTTGGAAAAGAGAAATTCAATGACAGAATGATGGTTTATGAAGACTCAACTAGCAGCACTAAGCACCACATGAATGGGAGTAGAGGGCTAAAATTCCGTACCCCTAAGTCTCTCAATGGATATAGAGGATTATACCCATTCCTTGGAAGCCTGGAGGCTAATGTTTTAGTGCAAGTGAGAGGCTATGAGGATCTGAAAATGGAGAGTGACTGAGGTGGAAAGCCAAAGGAGATGAGTGTCTGGGGAAGAATCAAAGATGACTCAGATTTAGACTCAAGTGCCTGGGACAATGATGGTCCTAACAAGAGATGTGAAGAACATAAGAAGAGGTTCTGGAGGAAGATTAACTTTGTCAATTTTAGATACACTGGGTTTGAGGTTATGATAAATTATTCAAGAACAGATATCTAGGAGGCAGCTGGAAATACAGAACTGGAAGATATCCCAAAGGCTACTCAAACTAAAAATGTCCAGAACCAAACAAATGATGTTTCTCTCTCTAAACTCCATCTTCCTGTTTCCATGGCTGGCACTCCAGTTACCAAAGCTGGAAACCTAGGAATCATCCTTGTCATTGCCTTTCTCCATTATCCTTAATCCAATCTCTTATGTTTCCCTCTTAAATAAATCTCCTATCTATTAACCTCTCTCCAACTCTACCAGTAACTTCTCTGGATCTCTGAAAAAAGGCACAGTAGTCTCTTTGCAGCTACTATTACTCAGCTTATAATCTGCCTTCCACCCAGCAGCCTGGGTGATCTTTTACAAAAGTAAATTTGATGTTATCATTACTCTGTTTAAACCACCTCTGAAGCTTCACATTGCTCACCTCTAAACACACAAATCCTTAGCAGAGTCTATAAGGTATAGGTTGGTGGTCGGCAAACTCATTAGTCAACAGAGCCAAATATCAACAGTACAACAATTGAAATTTCTTTTGGGAGCCAAAGTTTTTAAACTTAACCTTCTTCTAACCCCACTTCTTCAAAATAGACTCGCCCAGGCCGTGGTATTTTGTGGAAGAGCCACATTCAAGGGGCCAAAGAGCCACAGTTTGCCAACCACGGATCTAGGTCATCTGGCCATCAACTTCTCTTGCTCATCTCTCACTGCTCTCCTGGCCACCAACCTATCCATACTTTCATCTTTTCATGATCTCTGGTCTCAGGGCCTCTCATATGCTGTTCTCTAAGCTTATTTTCTCCAACCCAAATGCTGCCCAGGATCTAGGTAACCCCTATTCATTCTTCAGACTACGGGTCAAGCATCATTTTCTCAGGATAATTTTGCAGGCTCCTTAAACTATTGTACCCCTGTACTATTCCCATGCAACCTATCACAGCTTGTTATATATTGGTGTGATTATATAATCAATGTCTGTCAATGTCATCAGAACTAAAGCTACATGAGGGAGAGACTATGTCTGCTGTGTGCACGACTATTTACCACCACCTGGCACAGTGCTTGACACACAGCAGGCTCTGAAACAGTCAATGAATAAAAACTAAAAGATCAGGGCTAGAGCTATAGAATTGGAAAGCAAAAGACAGCTGGGAAAAAGGAAGTTAAGTACAGAACTCTAGGGAAAGAAATGAATTGCAATAAAGGCAGGAGACAGAAAGAAGCAAAAGAACCAAGAATGCATTTCAAACGGAAGGAAGGAGTAAACAACAATACCTATAGCTGTAGAGAAGTTAAAAAGTTGAGGACTCAACCAAGGTTACTGGAACTGATCAGTGAAAGAATAGTTTCAATAAAGAACAGAAGCCAGAACACAAGAAGTGAAGGAGTTAATAGACTGGAAGCAGAAGCAGTGTGGACTAACTTTTTAAAAGAAGTCTGGCAAAGAAGGGGAAGAAAAAGGATAGTAGCATCGGGGGTAGCAGGGATGCAAGAAGGTGTTTTAAAATAAAGAGACTGGAGTATGTCTGTCAGGTGAGGGGAAAGGGAGGAGCCAATGAAAACCACAAATATAAGACATCAAAAATAATGGGGCACTAAGGCTCCAGAGAAAGGCTCAAATAGAGGGATTTGCTTTGGACAACATCTAGGTCCTTCCTCTCAGATAGGAGAGGAGAAAAGGATGTATGGAAACAGACATTATCAAGTGATGAGAGGGAAATTTATAAGAGATTTATGAGGATGACTTTTAATTTTTCAACACAGCAAGAGATGAGGTCAGCTAAAGAACATGGAGAAGGTTAGTCACTGAAATAATGGGGAATGTAACGAGAATTCAGTTCCAGATTAAAAGAATTGCCAAAGCAGCAATGAGACCCTTTCTGTGGCCTAAAATGCCTGAACTGGTAGTGGAAATAATTAAATCCATAATATAACCTTCAACAGCAGGGCTCAATAGCACCCAGAGTCTCAAGTTTGGAGAATGGCAAATCGGGATGGCATGGTAACAAGGGCAAGGGACATAAGTCATTAGCAAGAATTGTTATAAACTGAAAACAGCATTAATTTTGCAGCAGCAACATAAGATGATTTAAGATTGAATTTTAAAAGAATACCTAGAGTGTGGATGCTATGTCCCCATTGATGTTCTTACCTACACACATACTAGAATGTTTTATTATTCTAGTCTTTTAAATATTATTTCACCTCCTTTAAAGAAAAGAGGTAGCAAATCCACTAGACAGAAGGACCTTAAAAAAGAACAATCTTGAAAAGTTTCCAATGTATTTTCCTGAAAAGATAAATACTACAGGAATCTTATTTGTTCATGCTTATAATGAATTGGTTGGGCCTTCCCTCTGGAAAACATACAGGTCTGGCTTTAAAATGTCCAAAATAGAAGGTAAACTTTGCTTCCCTTCTGGGTGGTATCCAAGACTTGCAGCTGAAATTGCAGCAAATTAGAGAGATCATGGAACCTAAGTGTGGCCACACTTGTTAGATGCACAGCTTTTGGGTGGCAT
Source organism: Lasiurus cinereus (assembly GCA_011751065.1). Classification (NCBI taxonomy): domain Eukaryota; kingdom Metazoa; phylum Chordata; class Mammalia; order Chiroptera; family Vespertilionidae; genus Lasiurus; species Lasiurus cinereus. The sequence goes on from JAAGEH010000015.1 coordinate 1,672,620, forward strand.
GATACCTAGCACTTGTCCAAAGCTCATTCCAGAACCAGATATTTTTGAGAGTCTGATGGACATGCAAAGTATCCAGCCATCTCAATTCTCCAAGTCCTGCCTCTGCACTTGTAAATCATCAAAAAGCAAAGTAAACAGACCTCTTCTTCTGGTCCCACACAGAAATACCTTTACTGAATAAAAGTTAATGTGTTTCTGTCTTTATAGAGGGTCTTGCATGGTATCCAAGAATCTTTGGGTGATACTCTGCCTGAAGAATTGAATCACTATGCTCCTATCTTTCAGAGGAAATCCTAACAACAAATTTGTCCTTGAATTTGACCCAGGAAGAAGTATTATTTCGGAGTTATCAACCGAAAATGAAAACTATATATATAACACTTTTCTCATCTCATCAGCAGTCCTAATTCTAGAACCAAATTATACTGCCAAGGGTTGGCAACTACTTATTTGGAAGGCTTAAAAGCTTCCACTCCTTTAGCTTTCTTCACATCCCCTATATTCCATCCTATTTTTAAAGAAGTGTGTGGAATGACCAGGAGTGAGAAATACCAATCTTCAGATGGTGATTACTTCTGAAGTGAAGGGAAGATGGGAATTCTTCAACTAGGTGTTGGATCTTCAAATGGTTATGTTATCCTTTATAAATTTTGTTAAATATTTCAAAATAATTTTTCAAAATGTGTGTGTGGGGGTGGTGGTGGTGGTGAATGATGTTCTAGGTGGAGAATATGTCCTCAAGGAAAATCCAGAGGGGAGAAGGCATAGGGCTTGTTTAGGGAACAAGCTTGATCCAGAGTGTGTGTTGGGGCTGAATGACAGCTAGAGCTGGAATATAGAGGGTAGAGGGAGGAGTAGAGAAGGGGTGACAATGAGGCTGCATCCACATTACATGGAGAATGACATCAGATGTACATTTCAAGAAGGAAAGTCAGATTAGAGCATATATGATGGATTAGAGAGATGAGTGGAGGGGTGGGGGTTTGCAGAGGACTGTAAGTACCTGGCCTAAAGAATCGGAAATGAGGAAGAAAAGGAGCCAATGAGAGTTTCTGAGCAAAGGAATGATAAGGTTGTGAGAATGTCTTAGGGAGCTAACAAGAATAGAGTAGGAGAAATTACTGCAATAGCCTGGGAGAGTGGAAACCGGTTTGGCTCAGTAGATAGAGCGTTGGCCTGCGGACTGAAAGGTCCCAGGTTCAATTCCGGTCAAGGGCATGTACCTCGGTTGTGGGTACATCCTCAGTCCGGGGTGTACAGGAGGCAGATGATGGATGTTTCTCTCTCACCGATGTTTCTAACTCTCTATCCCTCCCCTTCCTCTCTGTAAAAAAAAATCAAGAAAATATATTTTTTTAAAAAAAGAAGAAATATATTTTTAAAAAAAGAAAAAAAATAGCCTGGGAGATAGGTGCTGGTGATAAGAGCTTGGACTAGGGTGGAAAAATAGGACTAGAAAGAATTGGGAAAATGTAGTGAAGACTACAAAGGAGAAGGGAGGAGGGGATTAGAGATGTGATTCTAGGCAGCAATTCTCAACCTTTTTAATGTCTCGAACCTTTAATACAGTTCCTCATGTTGTGGTGACCCCCAACCATAAAATTATTTTCATTGCTACTTCATAACTGGGAAGGGAGAAAGAGCTGAGGAATTTTTGGTTTGGCCATATATCTGGGCCGCCAGGTGAAAAGTAAAAGAAACTCCAGCAAGCAGTAAGAAATGAGAAACGGGGGTCAGAGGAAATTTCAGCCGGGGGTCAGAGGAAATTTCAGCACTAGAAAACAAAGCCAAGGGGGAGGGAGTGTCTAGGGCAGTGGTCGGCAAACTCATTAGTCAACAGAGCCAAATATCAATAGTACAACGAATGAAATTTCTTTTGAGAGCCAATTTTTTTTAGCAGCTTCTCCTTTATTTTTTTTATTGTGTTACTTGTATACATATCTCCCCATTGCCCCCTCCCTCCCAGGCATACCCCAACCCCCCAGTGTCTATGTTCATTTGTTATGCTTATATGCATGGATATAAGTCATTTGATTGATCTCTTATCTACCCCACCTCTCCTTTATCTTCCTGCTATAATTTGACAGTCTGTTTGATGCTTTACTGCCTCTGTATCTATCCTTTTGTTAAACTTCTTCTAATGCCACTTCTTCAAATAGCCTCGCCCAGGCCATGGTATTTTGTGGAAGAGCCACACTCAAGGTGTCAAAGAGCCGCAGTTTGCTGACCACGGGTGTAGGGAATGGGCTGGGTAGCATCTGCTTTACCTGTCAGCTGGTGTCGGATGGGATGAGAGTGTGTGGGGAAAAGTCTTGGTAAATTCAACAGCTTTATTAACATATAGTGTTATCTGTAGAGAAGTGACTGGAGCCAGGGAGTAGATGAAGCCAAGGGGCAAAGAATGAATAGAGAGAAATGTACTAAAGATTGGGAGTTGGTAAATCTTCCATGGGGAGGTAGAAAGAGGAGCAAGAGAGACCAATCACACTCACATCTTGACAAAATCTGTTCTGCCTGGGCTCCCAGTGCCTCCTAAAGGCCATCCTCCATAGTCTCTGCTCATTCTTTTTTTTTTTAATATATTATTGATTTTAGAGAGTAAGAGAGATATATAAATATCAATGATGAGAGAAAATCATTGATCAGCTGCCTCCTGCACACCCCTGCTCAACCTCTGAGCCATGCTGGTTGGGTTCTATTAATTCTTTATCTTACTGAACTCTAACATTTCACACCATGCTCTACTCCTTATTTCTTGAGATTTTTTTCTCTTCAAAGCCTTCTCTTAGATTTTCTACTGCCTCTACTTTCTCTTCTTCAGTGGTTCTTTTTTTCCCATCAAGGAAAAATGTTCATGGCCCCTAGGGTTCTCTCCTCAGCCCACATCTCTTTGAGAGTAATCTTGTGGACGTACATGATTTTTCCCAATACTGATATGCTAATAATTTCAGAAAACTTAGTCATGGTTCCTACTGCTTCCAAGCTATTTCCACCTGGTTTTTATACTGTGGTAAATCCACACATTCAGACTTATTTTCCCTGGGTTTTATCTCCAACACATTCCTTCTCCTATAATGTCTATTTTGATGACTGGGAGCAGTCCCAGTCTTTCAAGCCAAAAAAATCACAGGAATCATTCTCAACTTAAATATTTTCTTCAACTCACGCCTCTAATGGCCATACAAATCCTGAATCTCTCAAGACTGTCCCCTCCTTTTTATTGCAAGCAGGGCTGTATTAGGCTCTTATTGCTAACCTGGAAAATGAAAATAACTTCCTGCCTTCAGTCTCTCTCTCCCTAATGTATCATACATGCTGCAAACTGACTCCTCTTCCTGAAATACACATCTGATATGTCATTCTCCATGTAACATGCATAGAGCTTCATTGCCTTCCACTCTCCACTTCTCTCTCTACCCCCTATATTCCAGCTCCAACAGACCACTCAGCCATTTCCACCATATAAGGTATTTTTTTCATATTGCTTTACATGTGATATGAAAACTCTCTACCTGATATGCTCCCCCCACTTTCCCTCCTGTCCAGGAAATTGATACCATTCTTCAAGACTTGGTTCAAATATTACCTCCTCTGTAAAGCATTCTATGACTCATCACACAGTTAATCATCCTCTCCCTGTAACCTCATAGCATTACACAACCACTGCAGACTTCGCCATGTTATACCACAATTACTCATCTCCACATTATTCACCTGGCATGATGTTAGATTCACCACAGGACTCAATGAAAGTTTCTGGAATAAAGATATGGACACATGAATAAGCAAAGAGTCAATTTGTCTTTATCATCCTCTATAGCACCTGAACTCAAAGTGTTCTTAGAAGGGAATGTGGAAGTCTGCCAGGTTACAAAGTATTACATGCCTAAAGTGGCCTCTACTGGACTCACAAGATCAACACCAATAAAAATTCCTGAGCACCCTCAAGATCAAAAGGTGGCTATGATCTTTGAGATGCAGTCAAATCACAGTGATGAGGCCTGTTCCCTCCTCAATTCACTCATTGGATCCACTTTAACTGAGCACCTACTGTCTATTGGACGCTGTGCTAGCTAGGCACAAAGGGCCAAAAGGACCCACCATTACTTAGGACCACAGACAAAGCAGCATATAAGTAAGACAGAATTCCTTTATTTAGCACAGCCTGTACCTTCAGACAAAGGATAGACAAGCATTCCTGTCCTCAGACAAAGAACAAGATAAAGCAGTGACATATATAAAATAGGAGATAGTGGTAGGTGCTCAGGAGAAACAAATAAACATGGAAGGGAGAGAGGAAGTTTTGGGAGGGGTATTACAAGTTTAGACAGAGTGGCCAGGGAAGGTTTCATAACAAGTGTTAACATACAGATATGAGAAAAAGGGCTCTGGGAGCACAAAGGGGGAGTGATATCTTTATAGGAAGCTAGAGAAAGCTTCAGGAGGACGTGCTTTTGAGGTAGGTTCTGAAGGATGAATAGTGGCTTCTGAAAGGGCATTCAAGTACAGTGGGAACAACACATGCAAGGGTACAGAGGCACGGCAGGGCTTGCAGGCTGGGAAAAGGGAAGAAAGAGGCTTTGTGTAGTTTGAGAACAGTATGGGAAATGTGGTAAGAGCCAAGACAAGAGAAGTTAGGAGGATTTTTATGCCATATAAACGAGAGTGGATTTTATTCTATGGGCAGTAGGATGCAACAAAGGTTTTGGAACTGAAAAGTAAGCTGATTAGCCTTGGTCTAAGGAGGGTTGCTCTGGAGGTATCGTGCAGGCCAGAGTGATGGGGGAAGACCATGAAGGAGGGCCACCATGACAATCTAAGGAAATGACTACCATGCTTAGACAACTGACTTGAAGTCAGACTGTACTCCCACTGCAGTGTTTACATACTTGAAAAAAACAGGTGTCCACTTCAAAATGCCAGTGAGATGACAGCTCTTTGTCAAACAAAAAATTCATGTTTTGCAATAGAATCCACAATTAATGCTGTTTTTAATAATTTTAAGAAACATTATGATGACTGTTTTGGGGCTTCTACATAACCACATAAGTGGCTTTCTTTATATGATGTTTTCTACTATTAGCTGCTTGTTTTTATACCTGGACTAAATGTTGTGTGCAAATCAGTCAAAATGATAATGCAAAACTTAGTGGAAGCAGAAAAAAATTAGAAGTCAGTGTCAAATGGGCATTTTATTAACCAATTCAGCAGTAATTCCCACCTTCTAGAGTATCAGATGAAAACAAAATAAAGCTTGCTAAGTGTCTTCCCAATTATAAAAGGACTATATGCTCCTTCCAAGTGTAAGGGAAAAAAACAAAGCATGCCTAATTCCATCCCCTCTCCAAATACCCCAAGTACTAAAACTTTTGTGTATTTCCTCTGGCCTCTTTTCTATAGGTAGCTTTTGTTTGTTTTACATCATTTAGAACACACAATGTACACAATCTTGTCATAGCACCAGTTTCAATAATCTTTCCAGTTCATTGTTAATGACTGCATAAAATGGAATCAGGCAGATGTGTGACTCAAGCCAAAAGTCTCAGAGGTAAAGGCATTATAACACATTAATTCTAAATTTTTGATGAATCCCCCCCCCAGTATTTGCATAAAATATTTTAATCTGTCCCAGTGTGACCCTTGGGAGCTGTACTGAATGAGTTTAATCCGTGCTTCACAGAAGCTACTTCATACATTCCAAGGTAGCTCTGTCATGTCTCCCTTTGTCTTCTCTTCACGTGAAAGATCAACGTTTATTTTGATCATTGCTCATATTGCAGCGCCTTTACTAGCCTGGTTCCCTTTGTCTGAACCATCTCTAGTTTGTTACTGTTCCTCTTAAAATATGGCATCAGGATTTGAATACGACATTTCAGATGGACTACCATCTCATTTTGTCTCGCCATTCAGATACTTTTCTTAATTCACCCTATAGGCCTGTTAACTTTTTAATCAATCATGTATAATTACTGGGTCAAATAAGAATGGGCCCCTGTTGAAACTAACCTCTTCCATCTTTATTGATACAACTGTAAATGTTATTGATGCTAAACTTCATATTATTAGTTTCACTCCAAAATCCTAGCTGATTAAGATAGTTCCCAATTCCAATTCTGCCATCTAGCACGTTGGCGAGTTTTGTTTTTTCACATATTGGACACACATGATTTCTATGCGCTCATTTGCACCACATTAGAAACACCAGAGGCAAAGGGCCCAAACTACAAGATGTGAGTGATTGCTCTTCCTAGTTGGTAGCAAGTTTTTTTTTAATTAAATCTTTATTATTCAGATTATTACATTTGTTTCTCTTTTTTCCCCTCCATAGCTCCTCTCCACCTGGCTCCCACCCTTCCCTCTGCCCTTACCTCCCTCCCATTGACCTCATCCATAGGTGTATGATTTTTGTCCAGTCTCTCCTTGTACACCCCTCACCCCTTTCCCTCTGAGAATTATCAGTCCACTCCCTTTCTGTGCTCCTGATTCTATTATATTCACCAGTTTATTCTGTTGATCACATTTTTAATTCACTTAATTTTTTAGATTCACTTGTTGATAGATTTGTATTTGTTGTTCCTAATTTTTTGTCTTTTACCTTTTTCTTCTTCCTCTTCTTAAAGAGTACCTTTCAGCATTTCACAGAATACTGGTTTGGAGTTGATGAACTCCTTTAGCTTTTTCTTATCTGTGAAGCTCTTTATCTGCCCTTCAATTCTGAATGATAGCTTTGCTGGATAGAGTATTCTTGGTTGTAGGTTCTTAATACACAGTCTATAACTCCACTATTTGGCCCATGTTTCTTTGTTGGGGTCTGTTAAATGCCTTGATTCAATTAAGACAATGTAAATAACACACGCAATGGTTTCTTACTTTTCTTATTACTTAAAAGTCATCTATTTAAATAATTAATTCTAGAATTGCTGCCAATTGTTGCCAAGAGTTGATATCTAGCTCACTGCTCCATTAATTTCCAGACTCTTCTTTTGTATTTTATAAAACGAGGAACATTTGTTCAACTCCAGTCTCACTTAGAAGCCTGAATAGATCCACATAAATGAAATATCCAATCTCAGGACCCTATGGGTCTATGAATATTATAGAAGTAAACTCCTACAACTAAGGTAGCAGGAGTAATAAACAGAATTTTTCAGACTTTGGACACAATACTGAACATAAAAATAATCAAAAGATGCAATCTAATCCAGATTAGAACCGTCCTGAAGAAATTGCAGGGTAAAAGCAATAAAACAAAAGTGAGATTCCCCCAAGAGTCTCACTGTCTCCTATGTAAAAGCTGCTGTTGGGCTCTCTATTCACTCTCTATTCACTCTCCCTTAGTCCATCTCATCCAAGTAAAGCTGTCCCTTCAGGCCAGCCTGAGCAATGGTGACCCACCACATTTACTATAGGTCCTTCTGTGACAGTCACAGAGGCCATTCACTCCTTCTTTCCCTTCTGGAGCATATTGTCTCCATCTCATCTTTCCACCAGTGGAACATTACTTAAAATGTTGTGGTAAACATTTCGTGGCTCTGGAATGTAAAGGTAGAGTGTTATTAAGCCACACCATAGTCATCCTAGTTCTAAGCTGCTACCTGATGCTTTGTAATCGAACACTTAAAAAGTTCTAGAGAGGTGGGCCTGAACAAGGGATTCACATCAGAATGTTTTAAAAATTACAACTGTGCCTGTCCCAAAGAGCTAGATGTTCTGATGTAATAAATCTAGGATACTGTAGTATTTTTAAGCTCCATGGGTGAATTATCTCTGTGCTTCTTCTAAAAAACCACTGTTCTATACCCACCTAACTTATCCAAACTAGCAAGTGGGTACAGTTCCCAACCCCTCCCCACTATTATGAGAGATAAAACTTATTTTTTTTAATTCACTCTATTCCTACATATATAGGTGTTAGTATAAAATAAGCTTTGCATAAGCCAAAAATTAAGAGTTGAGAAGCAAATGTATCCCCCATGTTAATCTGAGCCACAGTCAGTCTTGCAAGGTAGAAGAGAAACAGTTTAGCATTATCTTTAACAGTTAGGGTCATCTTTATGATCTTAGATTCTACTTACCGTTTCCAAACTTCTTAAATAAAGACGATAATTTGTGATGTAAACTCTTCCCTTAATGGGGCCATTGAAAGGACATATGTAAATAACTTCTTTGTCTATTAAGATAAAAAAAGTACCCTAAAATAATGGAAATATATACCAAGATATACAACAAATGGCACTAATTTAATATAAACTATTTGGCTAAGAATAACTACAATAAAAGTCACTGAATAGTTTGAAAGCAAGCATTGGCAATGTTTCTACATTACCATGCTCCTTCCAGTGAGGCCATTAGGGAATGAGTGGGGCCACATGTCACCTGTAGGCACTAGTGATGCTTCTCTGAGCTTGCCTACCATGTTGTCACTACTTGGGGCAAGGGGATAACAGCTGGAGAGCAGAAGTGAATGAGGATACTGATGCTGCTACTCTCAAGAGGTTATAAAGGTAACTGCCGAGCTATTTCAACCAGAAGATTGCAATTCTGTAGGACAGTCTCACAGACTAACCATCAGATGGGGTTTGAGGTTTGCCAACCTCTAATCATAGTGCTGTTTTTAATAAATGAATATTAGCAGTAGAGAGCTTTCGATAGTCTACTCTTTTAATAGTCCAGATGAGAGTTTAGCTAAATACATTTCAAACATTTAAATGATATAAAACAGATGGCCAAGAGAATAGTACAATTTTGGTAGAATCAAACATAAGGAGAAACTAAATTAGGAGAGTTATTATAAAAAGGTATCTTTCTCTTATCTTTCAAGGATGTCCTTGAATGTGTTAATGGCTTTTAATTTTTTAAAACAAGCTTGAAATCCCTTTCTCCTCAGGTGCTAAAATGAAAAATACCCAGTAAGGCTACTTCATGCTAATTCAGTTACTACACACCAGTTAAGGTTTTGGCACTGATACAAAGCATCAAAACTTCATATGTGAAAATCACCAAAAGTAAGCTATCCTCTTTGCTCTTATCCAGAAATTGGGATGCTTGCAAGTTGGTAGACATGAAACAGTTTCTCCTGATGCATGGTTAACTAATTCACAAAGGCACCATATCTATGACTTTAATCTAATTAGCACCATCCATTTAAGCTAAACAATCAAAATCTTAGTTAATAAACCAAAGGTTCCCTGAAACAATGGTAACTATATTATCACCAAATATATGGATATCTGTGAGGTAGTCAACCCTAATGTAAAATGTGAAAGCCTACAATATCAGCCCTTGGCTCAGAAGCTGTAAGATGTGTCTGTATTCTTAAACCAGAATAATCTGGTTCTTCCAAAGTAGATATCTTCCTCTTAATATGAATTTGTCATGGAAAAATAAGTCAACAATAAAATTATGACATCAATATTACTAACTTCAGTTATCTGGTAAATGAAAGCTATTTTAAGCCATTATGGTTTCCTATATTTCAAAGAAGAGAATACTGAGATTTTAAGCCTTTAACGTGATTATTTTAAAGCATACATCATAGACCAGAAAACCTTAATATAATTTTGTCCTTATTGAGAGCTTATCACTCCAATAAGTAACTTTCAAGAGATAACCCACATTTTCCCCCCCCAAATAATTATGTCTTTGATACAGAGAAAAGTATATCATTATCCTGGAGAGCACAAAGCTCTTGAAAGAACTCTTTGATCAAGAAACTGACACACAGAGTTCTCTCCATATTAACACTTTTAAACAAAGCTAGCTTATTTGTCTAAATTTGACTTCTAAGAGCATTAGGAATAGAAGCCACCTGATCCTGCTAGACCTCTCACCAATTTATGCAAATCCTAACTTCACAGGATCCTTACCAGTAATGCGAGTTTCTCCTGGAAGTCGAGGAACAGCCTCACTGAGATCCCGATTGACTCCATCTCTAGAACTCTGTAAATGAAACAGTGGCATCAGAAGTAATGACATGACGTTTGCACAGGTTTTCAAACAACCTGGAACACAACTGACCAGAAATATACTTTATAAAGGAAAAAAAAATCAGAGAAATACTTATCATTATAGAATATTGGCACAGAAAATTTAAACTAAAACATACCCTCAAAATTCATTAGCAGTAATAACTTTTAGCCTGCAAATAATACTATCATGCTTTTAACGAATATTAATTTTAAACACCTCTTCCAAGCACTTCGCTATTAATAGCATTCAAAAAATGACAAAAAGTAAACATGAAATGTATTCTATAGATACCTGTATACTGTGACAGTTATTTTCATATTAAATATTTAGTCATTTATTTATTTATTTATTTTTTGTTAAGAGTAGAAATGAAAACTTCTTTCAATGGGGCCTTACCTGAGCCATAGTAATCACAGACTCTTCTTAAAATGCCATAAAATAACCTTTATTACATATTGGGCTTCTTATGTTACTAAGATCCTTCCTCATTTAGGTAACTTGATAAGAGGAAAGCTGTTATTGAACTTCGGAGCTGACAAGAGACTTAGGTACCATCTACACAAATACTTGCCATGTCTCTAGGCCTCTTGGCTTCAGAGGTATGTCCAGGCCTGTGCCTTATTCAATGGCCACAGTAGCTCCCTCAGGGAAGCAAGTAGTAACCACTGAAACCAATAGGGAAGTTCTAAGTGTAATCTGACATAATCGGCCATTGTGACCCGAATGCTGGGTAAGGTGTCTCTCAATCTAGTCAACTGCCCAGTGTATTCATAGTAATGACAGGCTGGCTGTGTCTACTTTAGGGCATATGAGGCACATCATTAAAATCTGTTTGGGCAAAAAGTTTTTCTCAGCATTACTTTTCATTCATTTTTTTTCTAGTTGTTTGCCAAAATGTCACACTGCAATCATTTCATGTGTGAATTCAGTTAATACTTCCCTCAAAGGGATTTTGTGAATGTATTAAGTGAAACACAATGTACAAGCGCACTTTTGTGAATTATCAAGGGCTCTGTAAAGTATTATCAAATGAGAGAAATGGGAATTGTGTATTTAAGTAATATACAAGCTATCTAAGAGGGGTGCTTCCCTGGGTTTTTAATGGTTATATCTTTTTTATTCAGGCACAAAATGAAAATTCTTAGTCAGTTTTCATACGTTTTAGTACTTGCAAGCTAAGCATTTTTAAGTAGGAGGACAAGTTGTCCCTAGCCAGGAATGCCTTCCTCAATAAAGAGCAAAACCACACACCTTATTTAAATAAGACTGGAAATAAATTACCATCATCCTTTAACACCACCTCTCACTAACTAAAAACAAGTATACTAAGAAAATTTAATATTCAGTATGCCTTTGAAATATCACAGTTCTGGGTCAGAAGAAAGAATAATTCAACAACAAAGTAAGGGAAAACATGTTTGATTAACACAGGATAACATGAAATTAGCATAGGATATACTTTATTTTAATGTTATACCTTCTTGGAGTTACTTTATAAAAATATATTTTTATTGATTTCAGAGAGAAAAGGACAGGGAGAGAAGATAGAAACATCAATGATGAGAGAGAATCATTGCTTGGCTGCCTCATACACATCCCCTACTGGGGATGGAGCCCATAACCCGGGCATGTGCTCTTGACCTGAATCGAACCTGGAACTCTTTAGTCTGCAGGCTGACGCTCTATTCACTGAGCCAAACCTGCTAGGGCTACTTTTGTGTTTAGAACTGATTCTTGTACCATAACATAACTAAAATACAATAAAATATATGTAACATTGATGAGTAAAGGGTCCTTATAAACATGATACCAAAAGCAGAAAATATAAAGGAAAAGCTTGGTAGATGTGGTTACATAAAAACTTTAAACCTGTGACTTTCAAAATAAGAACAAACTATTATAAATATCTTTAGACAAAATTCTGTAAATATAACTAAAAGGTTGACAATAAACTAGGTGAAAAAGATGAAGGGGAATAAGATGTACAAACTTCCAGTTATAAAACAAGCCAGCCACAGAGAGGTAGTGTACAGTTCAGGGAATATAGTCAATAAAAAACAAAAAAAATAATTAGGACAAAGACTTGTAATGTGTATTATAGAGTTGGTTATCATATATAAAGAACACTTATAAATCAGTAGAAAAAGTCCTCCAAACATTCCAAAGACAATTAGGCAAAGCACAGGAATAGTCACTTCACAAAAGAAATACAAATAAATAAAAGCATATTTTCTTCTTTTTTTTAAAAGACCAACTGCGTTAGAAATCAGGGAAATACATATTAAAAGACATCAGTTTTCTCCCTTCTGATTGCATCCCCCTACATGGTCATTGGGAATGTAAACAACCTTTGTGGTGGATAATAGAAAATTTATCAAAAGTCTTAAAGGGCCATGAATAAAGCTTATTTTAAATTGATCCCTTACTTCCAGTTTATGTTCCAAAATCTCCCTCTAGTTACATAATTTTCTCCTCAATACTTTGAACCATTTTCTGTTAATATTGTAGTAGTTTTAGTCATGCAACTATTTTATCATCATAATTAGAAAATAATGCCAATATTCAGGAGGGTTTTCCAATATCTTTTAGAAAACTTTCAGGGAAGAGGGACTGCCTATACATCAAATGTAATATTCACAACACAGAGATTCTCAAAAATGAAATTACATGAAAGGATTTACAAACCAAACTCAAATAAAACATATAAGGTAGCCTGTTTTTTTTCTAGAACAAGGTGGGACAATAAATAAAACCACATGTATTGAAGTATTTACATTATGTGAACGAATAATGTAATTAATAATTCAATAAATTCAAAATGACTGCCCAATATGAAAAGAGAAATGCATAGAAAGAGATGGGATAAATCTGAAAACACGACTTACCCTCTTAATAGACTCATTTTCCAAGGAGCGTGAATTATATTTAGAAGTTGGTGCAGAAGCCATACTGGAACTCTACCAAGAAAGACAACATTCAATATCAGGAGAATTGTATGCAATTTCAGATATATGTGCACCTGCTATTTAAATACTGTAATTGAGAACTAACAGTACTACACTTTACAGGCCCTATTTCCACTGTAGTCTCCAGTGGGAATGACACACACAAAGGACTAAGCACAGCACCAGTCATGGACAGAGTTCTATAAAAGGTGCAAAGCGCTATGGAGGACCAGGCAGCTAGCTACGTATGCATGGGCTCCCCCAGAGGAAGGTAGCATACATATTCCTGGACTTTTTATTCATTGCATTCAAATAGTCATCTAAAAGAATTTAATGTTTAGCAACTGTGTAGCAGGCCTCAAATTTCCACATTTCTTAATTTTTAAAGATTATTTAGAGGCAACCGAGCAATAAAAACGGTAGACAATTGAACTCACAGTATTTTCCCCTTTAAGAATTCTATTTTTGTCCTAGCTGGGTTTCTCAATGGTTAGAGTATTGCCCCAAGGATTGAAGGGTTGTGGGCTCGATTCTGGTCAAGGGCAAGTACTTTGGTTGCAGGTTCAATCCCCAGCACCTGTTGGGGTAAGTGCAGGAGGCAACCAATTGATGTGTCTCTCTCACATCAATATTTTTCTCTCTGTCTCTCACCATCCCTTCTACTCTCTTTAAAAATCAATGGGGAGCTGAGACCGGTTTGGCTCAGTGGATAGAGCGTCGGCTTGAGGACTGAAAGGTCCCAGGTTCGATTCCGGTCGGGGGCATGTACCTTGCTTGCAGGCACATCCCCAGTGTGGGGCGTGCAGGAGGCGGCTGATGGATGTCTCTCTCTCATTGATGTTTCTGACTTTCTATCTCTCTCCCTTCCTCTCTGTAAAAAATCAATAAAATATATTAAAAAAAAATCAATGGGGAAAAATATCCTCAGGCGAGGATTAACAACAACAACAAAAATAATTGTATTTTATTCAAATTAAGGCAATTTAAAGTGGCATGAATTTTATGGAAATCAAATTAGTAAGATTTGATTTAATCAGTGTTTTCTAAGGAAAGCATTTACTTACTTAATTTAAATAATGCAAACTCATCACAAGACAGACAAATGAATCATGTCAGAACATATACAATGTTAAATGCCAGGTTTACACTTGTGAAGATTATAACGGGAATCTAAGTAAAGTTTCAGTTATTTTATTAATCAAAGTTAGTGACACTGAAGTCACAGGGAGATACACAGCATTCAATTCAACAAACTGACTTTTGATATTTGTGGGATCTTTTTCCCAGGTTCATTAAGTGAGTAACTACTTGCTAACAAAATGCAGCATGGAGAATATCAACACACCTTAACATAACAACTAGTGATCTGATAGCTTTTCATTGTCAATCACTGTCATTACTTAAGGCCCAAGAGAGATGACAAGATGCAGATAAGTGTAACCATGGGAATGAAGAGGGAGAGAAATGGTCAGGTGAGGACAATCTTATAAGATTAGGACTATCAGCCCCCCATCCTCAGAATTGAGCTCTCCTAGGTAAGGCTGGGGGGTCCATCTGGGTCATGGCTGTATCCTGGCACACAGTTGACACTCATAGCTATTTAGTGAACGAGTGATTATATGCAAAACACACAATATTGTAAAACATCATGATGGGGTTAGACGGTATATTGGTTCACCAAATCCCTGAACACTGAAACTAGGGAACTACTGCTGAGGCATATAAATGAACAATTAGGGCAAAGTACAATACTTCTTTATAAAAAGGGATACTAAACTTCAAAAATCTAAAACTCATACTAAGATGTGGCACAACATAGTTAGAAATAACTTTTTAAAAAGATTAATGAATAACTCTAAAATGAATTAAATTCTGACAGAATATCCTTGAAAAGCTTCTCTAACCTTAAATTCAAACCCTAGCAAAATAACTCTTTATTCTGAGACAGGAGAATGGATGAGATGGACTAGATAGAGCGAGTAAGATGTTTTTGCTCTAAAATTATTCTATTGACTAAACAAGATTATATATTTGGGGAATTTTCTTCAGTAACAGATACAAAGTCACTTTTTAGTAATTAAATACTATAATATTTAAATCATTTAAAAAGTGTTTTCAAACAAAAGCTAAATTATTACTGTCAAGTCAACAGAAGAAATTGAAAATGTTGGGTTATATAGTCAATTCAGTCTTCACCTTCTTGTTCCTGTTTATAAACCATAAAAGACTAATCTTCCTGTTTTCAATACTCATTTAAATTTTTCAATTAAAATGAACTAAATATAACAGAGCAAAGTCCACATTTCCCCCTTATTTTTAACTACCTTACTGAGACATAACTCAAATATTATAACAACTCACCCTCTTCAAGTGTACAATTTAATGGTTTTTAGTATATCCACAGAGTTATGCAACTATAACTACAATAAACCTTATAATATTGTCATCACCCCAAAAGAGAAAACCCGTACCATTATTAGTCACTCATCACTCCCCATTCTCTCAGCCCCGAAGCTATCACAAATTTGCTATCTCTACAGATTTGCCCATCCTGGACATTTTATATAAATGAATTAATACAATATGCAGTCTTTATGTCTAAAGCGCTCATTTTAGAGTTACATTAACTGCTACTAATAGTTAGATCTAGTACAAATCTGAGAAATCCAAGGGTCCAGGTAAGATGGGTCAGTTTTGAGATGAGATTCACTGTAAAAGCTCATCAGTGAACCTCTTTTTGTTGAAGGTTCCAATTAGTCCTGAAATACACAGAAGCTGGAACAATGTGAAGCTGCAAAGCATAGATGTTGGAGCTGATTGCACTCAAATTCTGACTCTGCATCTCAGTATTTGACCTTGGAAAGGTTATTTAACTTCTCTGGCCTTAGGTCTTAGAACAGTGCCCAATATATTTATTAAACACATTATTATCACTTTTTCCATTATGAAAGAATAATTATTGAACGCTGACACCATAACCTATTCTAGAAATTAGTCCTGACTCTATAAATACTAGGAAGAAAGTTAATGACAATCGGGATAATGCATTGCTGGTAGTGACCTAGCTATAAAGCTTCTCTTTAAAAAGTACATGAAAATAATGTCTCATTAGGACCAGGGGAAGTAGTATAGTGCTGTGGAAAATGTACTAGATGGACGAGCACAGGCCCTAGGCTCTTGAACTTATCAAGCATGGAAAGTTCATCTACACTTTCATAATATCTACATTGGTCTAAACACAGTTCAATAATAATTAGAAACTATCGTGAAGTTTACAAAAGTCAGCTACCCTTTTGGTTATAGGGTATTTTGCCCAAAGCCTCTAAAGCTCAAGTTTTAATCCTTTTTGTTTAAAAAACATTGAATTGAGGCTGCCATGGCTTTAAAGTGAAAATTGAAACTTAATTCCCTATATATATGCTAATTACAAGATTCTAACCTAAGGTAGACTTCTATCATTTTTGATCCTGAAAAACAACTTTTGTTATGATTTAAGCCCAAACCTCCCTATTATGGAGATGAGCAGGAGAGCCTCGAGGGTGTGTGACAAGGCCCTGGCGTGGGTTAGTGGCAGGGCCAGCTCTAGCCTAGGCTTCTTGGCCAACACTGCAATGTCCTTTCCACCCAGAGAAAAGAGCTTCCAAATGGTCTGTATTTTTTAAAAGAAAACAACAACATGTTAGATGTGCTTGGTCCCAAGTTCAGCAGAAAAGGAGTTTTAGACTAAGAATCATAGTTAAGAAAACAACTCATTTAAGCAAGAAACCTTTGGGGCTGCCAACCCCCTTCAAATAAAGGTGGCATTATTTATTAAATCAAAACTTGAAGTCACAACATGGCCTTAATTTTGTGTTTCTGCTTAAATTCAAGACAAATAACCTCAGTGGTCTCCCCCAATTCCCCACTCTCCTCTCTTCCATCTCTCCCTTTGTCTTTGTCTTCTCTCTGCCTCTCCCTATCCCCTCTTCCTACCACTTACCAACTTTCAGATATCTGTTGTTACCCTCTACCTCCACCCATCAGAATAGAAACCCCCACTAGAATACAATCCCCCACCAGAATACAAGTCCCCACTAGATAGGGATTCTGGTCTGTTTTATTTACTGCTCCATTTACAAAACCTGTAATAGTGACTAGCTGGCACCCAGTAGGTACTTAATAGGCATTTGTTAAATGAATGCATGAACTGGGCAATAACTGCTGTTTGTTCAATGATTCATTTAAGGCAGAAATTTATGTAAGCTTAAAAAATGGTGGAACAAATCTTTGCCTAATCAAGGCATGATGGCTCTGAGCAGCAGAATGCCAGCATTAACTTATGCCTCCTTGAAACAATAGCACTAAAAAGAACTTGAACACTACCATCCTACTTCCCAAGAAATAGACATTTCAATTAAGCCCCCCCACCAAATCTCTTTCATCATGCCCTTCTTCCAGACTAAGAAACTCTTCTACTCTCCATTGAATATGAAAAACAGGATTCCACAAAACACCTGCAGCAGACATAAACACTCTCAAACAAATGAGGGCCATTTTTACGCTCTTGTAAAACATCTAAAAGCAGTAGAACCAGAAAATAAGTTTGACCTCCACTGCACAGGGCCTTTGCAAACAAAATCTAAACTCCAATGGGAGCTCTAGTTTCCACGGTCACCTGATTTGAGATCAATGGGCCTAAATTAGTGGTTTTACTGAACTTTCCCTGTAACAAGAGACAGAAGGCATGCAGGCCTTCTCTTTATTTTGTTAATCAGTGTGCTTTCTTACCCAGTGTTCACATTCAAAAGAAGTTTAAGAATGGTCTTTCTCTGGAGCTGCAGTGGCCCTCAGACCACTGGTGGTCTGAAAGTTTGGCGACTGCTGGTTTCAGGAAACCTTTGGAGCAGTGGTCACCAACTGGTGGTCCGTGAGACACGAAAGGTTGGCGACTGCTGCTCTGGAGGATCCCCTGAAAGCTAGAGAAACTCTACCCAGTCTGAAAACTAACTTCTAAAGCCTACAAGCGAGTGGGAAGTTATGCATAAGCAGCCTCTGAGTCCAGAATTCCAGGTCTTCCTAAAGGAGCTCTCTGTTTTGAAAACAAATGCCAAATACACTGGGAAGCCCCAATGCTCCCTTTCTTATAAGACTAATTTCTGTAAATCCCATTTGCTAGCCTGAAACGAAAATCATAGATAGTAATTACATGAACACAATTTCAAAAAATAATCGATATAATGTCAACTCCAGTATAAAGGAGAAATAAATGGATGCCGAATTATAATGAAATAATGCATTACACTAAAAACAAAAACACCCTCGCCCGTTTCCAATGTTGCCTCTAAGGGGAGTATTGCTTCTCCCCTATGAGAACTAACAGTAGGGAGTTCTGTTCTTTACTTGGAGTGCCAGGAAACACAGGATTTACTAAATCAACTTATTCTGACTTTTGCATTCAAGTTGCTCTGACTGTAGGACATCTAGGAGGCAAGAAAATGAAAAAGATGCCTTGAGCTGTCTTCAACCAAACTACTCTCAGCACAAAAGAGAAATGTTCACATCTCAACCATTTTGAGACTAGTGCACTATCAATTCACCTTCTACATTGGCCCAACCCACATGAAAACAAATGATGGTTTGCAAAACTAGAAATTTATTTCATTTCTATACATTTTTCTTTGAACAGGGGTTGGTAAACTTTTTCTGTAAAAGGGCACATGGTAAATATTTTAGGCTTTGTGAACCATATAGACTCTATTGTAGCTATGGAACGCTGTGGTAGCATGAAAGTGGCCATAGGCATTGCGGAAATGACAGAATGTGGCTGTACTCCAGAATAAGATTTCGTTTACAAAAACAAGCTGTCACCCTCTGCCTTAAACTATTAAAATAAATTATTTTAAAGTGAACTTCCCTCAGCCAAAGCAAATAATCATTATTAACCTCACCATTCACAGCTTATACTTTGTAAAAATGCACTATGACCAGCTGCAAAACTGTGCCATGTAGTTGACAAAAGGGGATTCTGTATTTAGACCAATTTGTGTTTCAAATACCAACTTTGTCACCTGATTAAGAATAACAGTCGTGTAACCCTGAATAAACCGCAGTTCCCTATCTGTGAAATGGACATGATACTACCTACTGCATGAAGCTGTGATGAGGAACATGTAAAATGCTGGCACAGCAGATGGCAAAACAGAGGCACAGGGTTCCTCCCTCTTACAGGAGATGATTAGATAAACTCTAAGTCATTCCACAAACTGGCATTAATATACTGGGCTGGATTCTTCACAAAATACATGATGTCTAACACTGCCTAACAATTCTTCATACACATTTTCTAAGATGATCCATATAATCTTGGCAAGGCTCTGAACAGCCTTAAAGCAGTTTATCCTCAAAGCATGCCTACTTCTATTTTAAAAAAGTAAACACTCGAGTCCTAGCCCAGGGAAACTTTACATGGGTTCCCTAACATGGAGACCTTGCCTCATTACCTTCTATTCTAACCCAGGAATCTAGAAATACATCAGAGGCTTCTTAGAGTAAATCTAACTGTATTTATTCTAAAACAGTAACCCCCTGTCAAAGTAAACTGCTTATTATCCAAGTAGATAATCGCAAAAGATATACATCAGAGCTTCTCAATTTGTCTTAGTGACATCAAGCGTCAAGGCTAAAAGCGGTTTGTTTTTATTATTCTTATTTGGAAATTATGAAATATTAAATCGTTTATCATTTAGAAACTCACTCTGAATCATTTTTAATATTTATCATTCATTTTAAAAATCACAGTACCCTTACTTTTACTTATTTATACGATGTAAAGACCACTGGCTAAAAACAATATAATTCAGACCCAGTGGAGAACACATTTTGAATCATTTTTTCCCCATGGTTGATGATGGATTTGAGCCGATCCATTCACCCTATTACTTGGTCCCCTCAGAACAAATGGCATATCTTCAAGACAGCTGAATGGCTTTAGAGGCATAAGCTGTGGCTATGGAACAGAGTAACTTTAGAATGCTTCATAAATTGAAATTGGTATGCTAAATACACTATTAGAAAAAGAAAACCACCATCAGAATAACTTTTTAAAATAAAAAGGCTACCTAGTAATGCTATTATATACATTTAAACAGGTCTTTAAATTCGCCAATGGATTTTGTAACCATCAGATACCTGCCAGTAAACAAAGTTTTAAAATAGAAACAAGATCAAGTTCCCCATCCACCTGCCAATTCCCAAATTTATGAACCCAGCTGATCTGCTTCATGACAAAACTGTATTTTGTTTAACTATTTCCCCCTGTTAGACACTGTTCCCAAAAAATACAAGTTACATTTATAAGTAAAAAGTACCTTAAACAAAAGTTAACTGTAAATGGTGATGGTAAGAGTAAACATATGCAAACAGTCATAGCTGTAATAGTAACGAAGGTGCCATTTCAAAACATCTCCTTAACTAAGGACCTTCTCAGACTAAGCATTATTGACAAAGATTCCTCCAGCTGGAATTAGTGGTGGAGGGGGAGGAAAAGAAAGAAACTAAAGAGTGGATGTGCAGTTTTTAGAAAAAAAAAAGAAAGAAAAAAGGCGGGGATGACAACCTGTCCTTCGGATCAATTCCTCCAGGCACTTTAATTGGGGGAGAAGAAGGGTTTTGTTGGCATAGGGTCCTTATTTATATGCTTTAAGACATAGGAAGATTTTACATACACACACCCACACCCACCCACCCACCCACACACCTCATTCTCTGTACATTGTAAAATTTCTAATATTTCACTTGTCATGCTATACTCTGTGCATTCATTGATGTTTTGGTCTGTTGTATCTGAGCTTCCTAAGGGTAAGGACGGTTTCACGCTGTGGTACCAGCACAGAGCAGCTTCAGCACTCAGTCCATGAAGAAATACAGTATCACCCTCATAAACCTTCATGGCTTTGGAGACATCAATCTTCAGCCATTTAAAGGTACTCTAGCCTCCCTCTCTAAGGCTGATTTTTTTGTGTTTACAACTCCTTTGCATATCTGTATAACTTTTCCACATATGTAGTATATAGCCCTAAATATTATGTTGAGTTTGAAGTTTTATATATAACTGGAATTGTTACACATTCTTCTACCCCTTGCATTGTTGTGAGAGCCATAGATGTGAATGTGTGGAGTTGTGCTCCACTCGTTTTCTCTGCTGCATAGTAATCTATTTGTTCCGCACTTTGTTTGCCATGCTCTTCTCAGTGGTTATTTGAACTGGTTCCAGGTTTTGCTGTTACAGTGTTGTTATGAGCAATCTTGTAGCTGTCTCCTACTTCCAGCACACATTTAAAAACTGCAATGGGTTTTTGTGTTAGATTTTCCAATAGATTTTAGAGTAAGAGTATGTGTGTATGTGTGTGTGTGTGCACGCATTTTCATCCATTAGCCATCTTCTCAATATAACGAGATGGCTAATGGATAAAACTGTAGGCACATCAACCATTTGAGATGAAATGAAAAATAAAACCCAGGGTTGGCAACACTCTAATTCAAGCAGCAAGGGGGGAAAAGGCAAAAGAATGGATGGGCACTGTCTGAGTTTCCTGAAACTGCTGTAATAAAGTGTCACAAACTGACAGCTTACAAAATAAATTTATTCTCTCCCTATTCTAAAGACTATAAGCCTGAAATCAGGGTGTCAGTAGGGCCATACTCCCCTGCAGGCTTAAGGGCAGGGTTCTTCCTGTCTCTTCCAGCTTTTGGTGGTTGCAACCACAGCATTTCTCTCTCTTTGTTTGTCATCACATGACCTTCTTCTCTGTTTGTCTCTGCATATTGTTCTCCTCTAAGAACACTGGTTATATTAGATTAAGGGCCCATCCTCTTCCAGTATGACCTTAAGTGGTTATATTTACAATGACCCTATTTCCAAATAAGGTCACATTCCAAGGTACTGGGGCATAGGCCTATCATCATATCTTCCTGGGGAACACAATCCAATTCATAACAGAGATAAGAGGTTAGCTACAGAAATTAACAATCTACAAAATGATCATGTGGTTACATTCAGAACAATTTAGTTTGTCAATCCATCTATAATCATTCACTAAATATCTATTAAATTAACCAGCACTTAATACCACTTCTTAGAAGAAATAATGAAATGACATCAGGCCAATCATTACTGAGACACTCCTCACTCAGCATGAATAATTGTTTAATCTTGTTTCCAAAGAGGTAAAAAAAAATCAGTAACTATATATCGGGCAACTACTCTGGACTACAATGGGAAATTCTTAAAAAAAAAATGAGTCAGATCTTCAAGGACCTAGCAATGAGTTGGGGAGATGAGTAAATGTAAGATAAATAGTCATAAAGACAATGAATAGGTATAAATTAAATAATAATAAATACAATAATACAAGTGATACTATACAACTAAGGCAAAATAGAATATCTGGTCATCAATGATCATGGCTTCCATTTATTAATCCTTCATGATGGTAGTGTTTTAAGGACAGATGAACTCATTCAATGCCCCCAACAACCTCATAAGGCAACTACTATTATTACCTTCATATGAAAACACACAACCCCAAGGAACAGGAAGGTTAAAAAACATGTTCACTAAGAACTGCCAATGTTAGAATTCAAACACAATTAGTCTGGCACTCTAACCCACTAATTCTCTAATAGATGATCAAGTTAAAAATGGGGATATTAAGCCTTCTGCTTACACAACTGAATAAAAATTTTTTTTGGAATTCCATCTCTATATAACAAAATCAGATGGTCACAAAGAACTCTAATCTTCATTTTAAAGATAAGTAAACAAATAGTTTACTTTTCAAAAAAAAATGCACTAAACCAGTATATTCCTTCTTGTTTTTCCACTTCAATATTACTTTGAATCATAGAAGAGTTTTTTTTCAAACTATGTTTTTAAAGGAGGAAAATTTTTATTACTAATAGACAAAAATAGACTAAATACCTCATGAAGCACAACTGTGACATAATGAGGTCTTTGTTAAAATGCCCATCAGCATATATGTAGCTAGATGAGTTATTCTTCAAAGTAGTCCCTTTAAATGGTGTGCACTTATTCCAGCAACACTGTCAACTATTTCCAGTATTCTTCCAGTTCTTTTTTTTTGAAACTGCCTTTGGAGTTTTAAAAATATTTTTAAAATATGTTTTTATTGATGTTAGAGAGGGAGGAAGAAAAAGAGGGAGGGAGGGAGGGAGGGAGGGAGAGAGAGAGAGAGAGAGAGAGAGAGAGAGAGAGAGAGAGAGAGAGAGACATATATGTAAGAGAGAAACATCATTTGGTTGTGTCCTATAGGCACCATGGACAGGACCTAACTCGCAACTTGGTCATGTGCTCTGACGAGGAATTAAACCAGGAACCTTTCAGTTTTTTATATGTTTTAAATATATTTTTTAAAAGATTAAACAGGACAATGCTCCACCAACTGAGACACATGAGCAAGGGTTGCTTTTACAGTTTAAAGCCACATAAAACATCTCCTTGTGAATTTTACCATATCTCAATTTTTAAATTAAACACCATGCTTCCAACAACATGAATGCTCACTCTCTCTATTTAAAATAGATGGGCCTCAAAATCATTTCAGCCTAGAGCCAAAACCCAAGGCCTCACTCAAAGATTTGACACGATTGAGGATATTTTTTTTAAAAAGTGCCATGATCTCTTAAGGCAATTCTAAAGAAGAGCTCAAAAAATGGGCTGGAAATTTTTGATTTGGAGCTTCCTGTTTCTTCTGTGCATGGACTACAAGTAAAAAGCAGAAAGTGAGGTTTTTTAAATGTTGCATAGGGTTTCCCAATTATTGAAAATGCTAAGCTTGATATATCTTAATTAGTCACAATTTACAAGAGCAGGTTGACCTTGAAGGTTCACAGAGATCAGCACCAGGACTAGAAGCCTGCTCAAGAGGCAGTTTGCCACAGTAGTTAGAGGGGTGTCCAAAAGCAATCTCTAAAGCCTGGCTTCATTAAAAGCCTTGGAGATTCAGAAAGAGAAAGACTTGCAGTGACACAGAGTATGGACAATGTTTATCTTCATGCGTGGGGCAATTAACTATTATTTTAGCCCTACATACAAGTGGCCACCCATCCCTGCTATAGAAGAAGGTGAAAGAAATGAATAAGCACCCCCCACCACATATACACACACACTTCTAGAACTTGGCACTGTTCACAGGGAGGAAGTTTTCATAGATGTGAAAGAAATAATCTAAAAGTCAGAAATAAAAAAGCAAAGAGATAAAGAGGAACCAAAACCAATGTCAAAAGAATGGCAAAGAAAGGGAAGATGAAGAAATTCCAGTACTATTACTATAACTGTGATACATATAAATCTAACACTGATAATTTCCATGGCTTTTGAAGGAGGAATGTATGCTTCTCCACAGAAGAATAAAAGGAATCCCCACACAGGCCAGTGTGGCACAGCAGTTGGAGTATCAGGCTGTGCACCTACGGGTCACAGGTTTGATTTCGGGTCAAAGGCATGTACTTGGGTTGCAGGTTGGATCCCGGGTCCTGGTCAGGGGAGGTGTCTCTCATATCAATGTTTCTCTTTCTCTCTTTCTCTCCCCCTTCCTTCCTCCCTCCCCCCTTTCTCTCTCCCTTCCTTCCTTCCTCCCTCCCTTTCTCCCTCTCTCCCTCCTTCCCTCTCTCTTCCCTTCCATTTTCTCTAAAAAAATAAAAAGCAAAGGAAAAAGTATCCTCAGGTGAGGATTGAAAAAAAAAAAGAATTCCAACAGGGCTATTCATGAGGTATATTATCTTCCTGAAGATGATATCTGAGACATATATAATTCTACAAACATAATTTAACATCTAATCATAATAAAAATAAACTCTCAGCAGACTAGGAGTAATCAAGGTTACCTATATAAAACCTATAGCTAACATCATTCTTAATGGTGAAAGATGGAATACTTCCCCACCAAGTATGGCAACATTGCATTCAATATCTTTCAGAGATCTTAGCAAGTTTAATAAGGCAAGAGAAATAAATAAAAGGCATAACATATTGGAAGGAAGAAGTAAAATTGTATTTATAAATGACATGATCATGTATGTCAAAAAAATCCTAAAAATACTACAGAAAACTATTAGAACTAGTAAAATTAGTAAGGCTGCATAATACCTAAGGTCAACATAAAAACTGTATTTGTATTGTTAGCAATAAGCAAATGGGCATCTATATTATAAAAGGCCTGTGGCCATAACACTGCAACAACCGGTCACCAGGAGATGTATTGATGGGTCTCACGGTGCGGCAGTGGCATGGTGGGTCTGGGGTCCTGCCCCCATGGTGGCACAGCAGGTCTGGGATATTGCGCAATTTTGGATGCTGGGCCTCTAGTCCCATCTAATAAAAAAGCAATATGCAAATTGACCACACCTCTGCCACACCCCAAGCCACACCCACCAGCCACGCCCACCAACTAATCAGAGCGGGTATGCAAATTAACCCAACCAAGATGGATACAGCAACAGAGAAGCAGGAGGGAGGCTAGGGTTGCCCCTGGTGATGCAGAAAGCACACCCTGGCCTGCCAAGGCCTCCACTTAAGGCAACAAAGTTTCAATGGCTGTGCGAGCTGAAGGCTTGGCTCCTCTCCAGGCTACAAGTTTCAATTGTAGAAGATAAATAAATCCCAGACACCAGGGCCTCCACTTGGGTCGCCTGGGGGCATGGGCAGCCTGCAAACCACCACAGGCCCCTCGCCCAGGCCACCCCACGCCCCAAGGGAACACCCACCCTGATCCAGGACACCCTTCAGGGCAAACCATCTGGCCCCCACCCATGCACCAGGCCTCTATCCTATCCGATAAAAGAGTAATATGCAGATTGACCATCACTTCAACGCACAAGATGACTTCCCCCATGTGGACACAAGATGGCCACCACAAGATGGCCAGTAGGGAAGGGCAGTTGGCAGGGACCAGGCCTGCAAGAGAGGGCAGTTGTGGGTGATCAGGCCAGCAGGGGAGGGCAGTTGGGAGTGATCAAGCCTGCAGAGGAGGGCAGTTAGGGGTGGCCAGAATGGCAGGAAAGGGAAGTTGGGGGTGACCAGGCCTGCAGGGAAGGGCAGTTGGGGGGGACCCGGGCCTGCAGGGGAGGGCAGTTAGGCGTGACCAGGCACACAGGGTAGGGCAGTTAAGGGCAAACAGGCTGGCAGGGGAACAGTTAGGCATCAATCAGGCTGACAGGGGAGTGGTTAGGGGGTGATCAAGCTGGCAGGCAGAAGTGGTTAGGGGCAATCAGGAAGGCAGGCAGGTGAGCAGTTAGGAGTCAGGAGTCCTGGATTGTAGGAGGGATGTCCAATTGCCCATTTAGGCCGGATCCTACTTGGATCGGGCCTAAATGGGCAGTCGGGCATCCCTCAAGGGATCCTAGATTAGAGAGGGAACAGGCTAAGCTAAAGGGCATCCCCCCCTGCACGAATTTCATGCACCAGGACTCCAGTTAAAGTATAAAATGGGCTCTGTCTGCCACTATAGAGCTAAACATATGAGCTAAAACTGCAAAGTCCTAGAGGGAGACATAGGAGAAAATCTTTTAGAACTTAGGCAAAGATTTCTGAGAGCACAAAAAGCACAAACCATAGAAGGAAAAAATGATAAACTGGATTTTTTTAAAAGAATAGATTACTGAATTTTAGAAAGAGAGAAAGAGAGAGAAACACCCATGTGAGAGAGCAACATCCGTTGGCTGCCTCCTGCATGACCCCCACTGGGAATCAAGCCTGCAACCTAGACATGTACCCTGACCTGGAACTGAACCGGCAATGGTACAGGGGACAATGCCCAACAAACTGAGCCACACTAGCCAGGGCTAAACTGGATTTTTATCAAAATAAAAAATCTTGGCTCTTTCAATGGCACAATTAAGAAAATGAAAGGATAAATCACAGTTTGGGAGAAAGTACTTGCAAATCACATATCTGATAAAGGTCTATATCTAAAATATATGAAGACCTCTTATAACTTAATAATAAAACAATCCAATAAGAAACAGGTAAAATATTTAAGCACACACTTTACCAAAGATATATGAATGGCCAATAAGATATATATGAAGATATACTCATCATCATTAGTCACAGGAATAGGCACATTAAAACCACAATGTACTACCATTACACACCCACTGGAATGGCTGCAATTTAACAAGACAGATAATAAAAAGTATTGGTAAGGATATGGCCCACACAGTGGAAATGCAAAAATGGCACTTTGGAAAATAGGTTGACAGTTTCTTGTAAAGTTAAATATACACTAAGTATATGGCCCAGCAATGAAACACTGAAGTCCACACAAAAGACCTGTAAGCAAATGTTTATAGCACTCTCTTCATAATGGCAAAATAATGATAATAATAATAATAATAATAATAACAACAACAACAACACAAAAAAACACCCAACCCAGAATTAACTCAAATGTTCATCGACATGGACAAATTATGTTACAGCCACACTTCGGAATACTACTCAGCGACACAGTCACCAACTGCTTATACATGAGACAATGTGGATGAGTACAAAAAGCACTCTGCTAAATGAAAAATAACCATAAGATACTATATAAATCTACCTTTAACACATCCCCAGTAACTACTAGTATTCAGACCACATTCTTTGACCTTAATACAGTTAAATTAGAAATCAGTTTTAAAAATACCTAGAGCTCTAGTTGGTGTGGCTCAGTTGGTTAGAGCACTGTCTCACACACTGAAGGGTCTCGGGCTCAATTCCCAGTAAAGGCACATACCCAGGTTTTACCTTAGATCCCCAGTCAGGGCACAAAGGGGAGGCAACCAATCGATGTTTCTATCACATTGAGGTCTCCCTCTCTATCCTTCCTTCCCTTTCTTCTACCCCCTTTACCTTCCTCTCTCTGGAATCAATAAAAAACATATTCTCATCCTTGGGTGAGGATTAAAAAAATACTAATAATAAGTAAAAATAAAAATACCTAGAAAATGTATTTGTAAATTTAAAAATAGACTTCTAAGCAACACACAGGTGAATAAAATAATCACAATGGAAATTAGAATATATATATATTATAAATAATAATAAACATACTATGTTTTAAAATATCCAAAACAGCAGAATAAATCCAGACAGAAGGAAAAGAAAATAGAGAGTGATTTCCAGAATGTATTTTAAGTGAAAAAAGCAAGAAGCTGATCAGTGTATGTAGTATGCTTTTTCAGTGTAAGAAAAGGAGGAAATATAAGTGTGTGTGTATGTGAGTGTGTACATGCTTACTCAAATTTGCAAAAGAAGAAACATAAAATAATGAATTAAAAATTAATGATATAGTGTCTGGCCAGTGTGGTTTCATGATTGAGCATAGATCTCTAAACCAGGAGGTCACAGTTCTATTCCCAGCAGGGCACATACCCAGGTTGCAGGCTCGATCCCCAGTTGGGGACTTGCAGGAGGCAGCCAATCAATGATTTTCTCTCATCACTGATGTTTCTATCTCTCTTTTTCTCTCCCTGTCTCTGAAATCAATAAAAATATATATAAAAAAACACACAAAACCTAATGATATTGATTGAGTAGGGTGTGGGTGGACAGCATGCTTGGCAGGAGACAGGTATGAAAGTAAAGCTTCCCAGAATATACACTGATATAAATTTGACTTTAAAATCATATGAAGTTTTTACTCACTAAAAATTAATCAAAATAATGAGAATAAAATTATGCTCATTCATTTTTGCTTGCTGACAAACCTCATACTACATAACCACAACTGAAAAAAAAAAAGCCCTTGGTAATACTAATCAAGAAAAAAAGAGAGAAAGCATAAATAAATAATATTAATATTTAAGAATGAAAAAACAGATGTAACTACAGATATGGCAGATATTAACTGGTAATTTAAAATCTTCCCATACCAAAACACTAGGCCCAGGTGGCTCTAAGGGCATGTTCTTACCAAACATTCAAGTAACAGATAACTCCAATCTTACACAAACTTCTAGAGACCAGAAAAAGGGAATCCAGTACTCTCAACCCACTTTACAGGGTTAGCAAAATGATACTAAACTAGACAGAGACAGCACAGAAACGGAAAATTAAAGCCAAATCTCACTCGCAAAGATAGATATAAAAATCCTGAAGAAAATGCTACCAACCATGGGGTTCACGTGAGCAATACAAATTTGACTAATGCGGCAAAATTATATTAGAAAATCCCTTTTAATAACTCACACATTAACAGGTTTAAATCGGGGAGGGAAACGTATCTCCATAAAGGCAGAAAAAGAAGGCTGATAAAACTCAACATCTATTTGTGAAAAAAAAAAGTGTGCACCAGAAGTTTGCCTACACAAAACCTAAAGTAAATATAATAATTTCTGGTGAAATATGGAAAACATTGCACCCTCTCAAATACATATCTTGGGCCCTACCCTCAACCTACAGAATCAGACACTCCACCCTGGCTGACAGTGAACTTGTCATTTGGGCCACACACTCAGGTAATGCTGATGAGCTGGCTGCTCAAAGTCAAAGTGGAAGTCAAAGCAGCACAAGGGAGGGGAGGTTCTCCAACAGTTGAAGACTCGCAATAAATCTGCATTTCAACCTGAAGTCCAGGTGATTAGCAGGACAGTGAGGTTAGGAACACTAATGCTCCTATCATAGCTGCTCCAGAGCAGCATTTCAGAATCACTCAAGCACTTTAAAATGCAGATGTCTGATCTCCCCCATATCAAGTAAATCAGAAGGTCTGTCAGGGGAACGTGGTCAGCAGGTTGTTAAAACTCTCTAGGTGATGCTAAAGAACAGTCAGCATGGCAAACCACTAGATTTCTAGCCCGGCCCTCTCCAAAGAGCCCGAGAAGAAGGAATTCTTCAAGTTCTTTGAAGATGCCCCCAAGAAAGATGCTTGCATTTCACATGTATATCAATGGTGACTTCTTAAATTGGCTTACCAAACTGAAATGGAGAAAAGAATTCTCTGGTACTTAGTGGGGATGCTGTGAGGAGTCAAATTAGATATATGTCATAGCACTGGGCAAAGGCCGTGGCCCAGATTACACCAAACATCAAAACGAGTTTCACAGAGGTGGCAGTGGCCTTGACAGCGAATATACTAACATCACCAGCACATTAAGGTCAAAATTATTTCTCACCGGCCAGTGTGGCTCAGTGGTTGAGTGTCGATCTATGAACCAGAAGGTCACAGTTCTAATCCTGATCAGGGCCTATGCCTGAGTTGTTGGCTTGATCCTCAGTGTGGGCATGCAGGAGACAGCCAATCAATGATTCTCTCTCATCATTGATGTTTCTATCTCTCTCTCCCTCTCCCTTCCTCTCTGAAATCAATAAAAAAAAATATTTTTTAAAAATGTCTTAATAAACTGTGCTGTTCAACACTGGAGCCACTGGGCCATGTAGCTCTGAAAACATGAAGTATGGCTAGTCCAAACTGAAGGGTGCAGTAAATGGAAAGTACATACCAGAATTCAACAACTTAGTACAGAAGAAGGGGAAGACATCTCACTAATTATTATACCGACTAGAGTCCTGGTGCACAAAATTCGTGCAAGAGTAGGCCTTTGCAGCCACAGTGGCTGCCTAGATCCCTCCTTGCAGCCTCAGGTCAGCTGCCTGGATCCTTCCTTCACTACCAAGGTGGCTGCTGCCCCTGTTGCTACAGCCGTGGCTTGGTCCGGAAGGATGTCCGGTCTAGTTAGCATATTATGCTTTTATTATTATAGATTACATGATGAGATGAAATTTTGGATATACTGGGTTAAATCAAAATCTATTATAAAATGTATTTAATCTGTTTCTTTATGTTTTTAATGTGGCTACTAGAAAAACTGATTACACACGGAGCATGAATTATCCTTCTAGTGGACAGTGTGGCTGATGGGTCAGTGGGAGAGTCAGGATTTGAATTGCTACTTAGTCCAGCTTCTCAAACTTTCATTTGCATACAGATCACTTGAGTGGGGTCTTATTAAAATGCAGATTCTAGTTGTGCAGGTCTGGCAGGGAGCTAAGATTCTGCATGTCCCCTAAACTCCCCGGAGCTGAGGAGGAGCAGGGACATCTGGGTGCTATTTATCAACAAGGAAAAACTGTTTGGTGTCATGAAGTGATGGGAACTTCTAGAACAGTGGTTCTCAACCTTCCTAAGGCTGAGACCCTTGCATACAGTTCTTCATGTGGTGGTGACCCCCCAACCATGAAAATTTGCTACTGTTATGCATCGTGATATAAATATCTGCATTTTCCGATGGTCTTAGGCGACCCCTGTGAAAGGGTCGTTTGACCCCCAAAGGGGTCGCGACCCACAGGTTGAGAACCGCTGTTCTAGAAGAATGATCACACCAATTCAGAGTTGATAATAGCAAATAAAGGAAATGGCAAGCAGGATTACACTCAGCCTCAACTTTTAAAAAATCAGTTATTATGTCTTGCAGCGAGAATTACAAAGAGGTGAGGGCCAACTCCAATTGTCTTCTACCTGTGGGGGATGGTAGAGATTGGAACTTGCTCTCAGATGGGAACCACTGATATGTACAAGGAAGAATTCTGGACTAGGAAGCTTGAAATGGAACATTGACTGTGGTTTCTTATATCCTGCCAACCACATAACCAGTGTCAAGAGCAGTACCCTTCTGGGGTCTCACTGAAACCAAGTGTAAGTCTTCCTTCTTACTATGACCCACAAATAGTACTGATATATCATGGCCAGAGGTCACTGATATGCAGGGTTATTTCTTATTTCAGTAAAACAACTCAGGTCAATTGCAACCCTCCTGGAATGAACCCTGAGAGCAATCCCAGTTCTCTTCAGTCTTTACAGAACTAATGTATAGAGAGGTAGGCAATAAAAAAGTTGTTTACAGTAATTTATTTATTGTAATTAGTCTAAAATTATCAACTCAAAGTAATATCTAACTCACTGTCATTCATGCCAGCCTGTTGCATTTCAGTAGA
This sequence comes from Lasiurus cinereus, assembly GCA_011751065.1. Classification (NCBI taxonomy): domain Eukaryota; kingdom Metazoa; phylum Chordata; class Mammalia; order Chiroptera; family Vespertilionidae; genus Lasiurus; species Lasiurus cinereus. Next base: position 1,704,510 of record JAAGEH010000015.1, read on the forward strand.
CAAAATCATCTTAGGGACATAAAGGAACTTAAAGTTCAGACAAGGACATTACAAGCACCACTACCTGATGCTAAGAAGGCCCACCTCTGCCTCCAGAGCTCCCACGAAGGGTAAAGCAGGACACCATGATCCGTTCCATTGCAAGAGGCTCTGGGAAACAAACTGTGTTTCCTTCTCACAAAAATCTCAAGGATATAATAGCAACATATAACAATGACTACACACTAAAGAAAGGGCATCGCTGTGTTGTCAAGGTCTGCAAGCAAGGGCATCCAAGCTAGAGGAGTTACAAACAGGTTGCGTTCTCTTTACTTAAAGTTATTACTCTTTAACTTCCCTTACCACTGCACACCCCCAACATACTAGCAAGCAAAACCCCCCAAAACGAACCTAATTGAAAACTGTTCATGACAATAGTCCAAACATCCAGAAGCTGGGAAGAAAATGGTGGGAAAGCAATGTGTGAGACCTCTCTAAGCACTGGACTTAAAGAACTTTCTTATTCATTTGCTAATTGACCATGGAAAGAAAGGCTAAGCATGAGCTCTGTTGTTTCATCTTGCAGTCAGGGAATATAATCCTTAGACAGACAACAGAATTTCTCGAAATGAACTCATCCAAACAATTCTAAACTATGCCCCCATTGCCCAGTTGAAGTCAAAGGATGTTTAGTAAATTCTACTGCATGAAGAAGGCTATGTTAGGTTTAACCTGCCCAGAACAACATCTCCACGCTCAGCTGTCTTAATTACAAGTTTGGAAATTGAAAAAAAGCTAATATTGAAATGCACAGGTGTTATATGAAGACAAAGAGTTGAGGAACACAATACTAAACTGATATAAGTACATGAAATTTTCAAGAGCTACTTATAGAGTAATTTCAAGATACTGAAAAAAAATTCAAGTAACAAAAAAATGGAGTACTCAGCATCTGTCCTGTTTAAATAAGGCAGTGAGGACCTGGAGAGTGCTTGGGTCATTGGATTTCTTCTTGTCCCAGCACCAAGAGGCCATCAGCCAGTTTAGTATGGGTAGAGGAACTTGGCAGTGCCTCAAGCTGCATTGAGGATCTAAGGTAAGGTGTTGATTTGACAAAGGAAAGACTTCCATTTTGAGACACTGCAGAAAAAAGCAGGCACTATTCTGTGATGGAGAGATTGCCTTGCTATCTATCGCCCTAAGATTGTTGGTTTTACAATACTATAATCTTAGTAAATGGGAACTTGGGAGGTGTACCAATGGCTTCAGATCCATTTGAGAGAGGCAATAAAACACTTGCACAGCTCAATGCTGACAGAAGAGGGAGAGTGAGGCAGAGGCCACACCTATAGTTATGGGGAAGATGAGCTAAAAACAGGAAGGACGCTGTCCTCTCACACAAGTTCTCCCAATAATGATGGCTTATATAACACATGACTGCAATAACAATAATGCCACAGTGTCTTCAAAGGGTGCTGTTGCATATTTGACTCTCTGAATAGCTCTGGAAATTTTGTAGGGCAGGTTTTCTTAGATATATCTTACAAACGGAAGAGCCACCAGCAGTGAAGTAAAATGACTTGTCCCATTGTCATACAGTTAAGTGGTGCAAAACTGGAACTTGAACCTGCTTATGGAATTCAAACTCAAGAAGATTTCTACCACCTCACACAGACACAAGGCTCTTTTCCACTACTTGTTCCTGAGATAGAAACAGAATGAAAGCAGTAGTGCAGGATGCCAATTTTCTAAAGAAATGCTTCCCACATTCTTAAAAACAAAAAGATGAGATTGTCCTGGTGCTCTTGTGAAAAAATATATTGTAAACATTTAACATGAAAAATCATCCTCCAGTTACATGATGGCAACTAGATCTCCAATTGACTAACTCCAACTGGGTCTCCTGGTACCTTCTATCTTTCAAAGCAGAGAGATTTAAAGGATTCTCTTGTTCTATTCTTGTTTGTAATAACAAACAAAATATGGACTCAAGTTATTTGAGTCTAAAGAGTAAAGGGAAATTACACTGCAAGAACTGTGATCACTGCTGCCAACATCACATGAAACTAACTGCTCTCCTCAATAATGAAATGAAGACAAATCTCCAGAAAATCGGGCTTACTAGATTTCCAAAAGTTTATTTAAAATGTCTAGAATCTTTTTTTTTCTTTAAAAGAAAAGAATGGAGCTCCATGTAGTTCAAGTTAAAAGAAAGGAGTTCCATGTAGTTCAACTTTTCTTGAGAGCCTATACTAAACACTTAAAATAGAGTATCACTTAGTCCTGGCCAACTTCCCTTTGAGGAAGTTACAATTATTTTCATTTTACAGAGAAGGAAACTGAGGTACAGAGGTAAATAACTCTCCTAAATTCACACAGATAATACTAGAGCCTGGATTTAAATCCAGAGTCAACAGCTTTTATAGGCAAATGATAGCCCATGTCACCCCATCAGCCAGGAAGGAAAAATGAACTGAGAAACTAGAAAATAAAGAAAGCAGAACTTCAAAGAGGTCAGACGCAGGGATGGGGATTACTAAAGAATAATAAAAACAATCCTTTATTCTTCTATAAAATAAAATAAAAAAACTTTAGAAATAACAAGAAACACTAGCCTTTGAAATCCTTTGGCCACCAGTTCAAAATGTCGCCTAGTAAGCCTTGAAGAGGCTCTGCTTTTCTCATTTTTGGAGCCTTCAATAAGAGCAAGAACCACATGTTCTTTTTGGTGGTTTTTAAAGTAACTACATTTTGTTAATCCTCCTTTTATTTTGGAACAAAGATTACTAGAGTGGTTTATGTAACTTTTATCATTTTTCAGAACCTGTACAAATGAAAACACTTGTTTCAAAGCCACTGAACATACACAACATGAGAAAACTGAAAAGGTACTAACTAAGCAGATGAACTTTTTTGTTGTTGTTGGTCAGATGAACTTTTAGAGTAAGCCATCATTAATGCCAGTTTATTGGCACTCTTGTTCTTAAGAAGTTGAGTGCCTCTTCATTCTAGAGCTACAGGCATACCTTATGTTGTTCACTTTATTGCACCTCCCTGATGTATTTTTAACAAACTGAAGGCAAAACAAAAACCTTCCACAAGCAAAAAGACGAACATTCGTCTTACTGTGATAGTCACTTTACTGTGGTGGTCTGGAACTGAACCTGCAATTTCTCCAAGGTATGCCTGTAATTTCAAAATGAACTTGTTTCTTTGCAAACCACACGATATGAAGATTGACAAGAATTTCAGATAGTAGGTTCCCAGTACAAATCAGTGTGCAGGAAAAGAAATCAACAACCAACACTGACCTCAACAGAGTCTTCTGTAGTGAGAGTGAGGTAACCACTGATACAGCAAGGAACTTGAAAACTACCTCTCGAGGTATTTGAAACCACTTACTGTTTGCATGTAAAAGGGAAAACTCAATAAAAAATGAGGCTATGGTGTACTTATCATCCAAAAGGGAGTGTCTGGAGAAATGATGGTCTCCACAGAATCTGAGTCAGACAGATTTACTTTCCTATTTATTTACTGTAATGTAGTAGTATGTCTGTTTCAAAATTTATGTACTGTAATTAGTCGATTTATTTACAGTAATTTATTATAATTAGTCTAAAACTATCAACTCAAAGTAATGTCTAACTCACTCTCATTCTTGCCAGCCTGTTGTCATCATAGAGTTCCAAAATTCTATTTTTCTTCATATTGTTCAACTCCACTGAAAAATATAGCATTGTTTATTTTTTTATTGTCTGCTTCTCTACACATTAGTTCTGTAAGGCAGGGACTTCATCAGTGGTACTGTCTGCTGTCTTCCCAGTGTGTAGGGCATTGTGAACAGACCACAGGCCTTCTGGGTTGAATGAATGAAACAACTGACAACTTGACAAATGTGTTAGAACTTTAAGGTAAGGAGACCAATTATTTAATAAGCACACTCGAATCAGGAGCCTCCAATGAATGTTCTCCACTTTCAAACATGTCAGGAGGTTGCTACACTCTGGTAGCACCAATGGTTTGAACCTAATCCATGGTGTAAAATCTCTCAAGGATAGATTTGGTTTGTGAAATAGCCAAAAAGCCATTTAGAGTCAAATATGGTAAGTTAGTTGTGTCCCAAATATATGTTAGATGAAAACAACATGTGTCTATAAATTAACACGCTTGTCTTATTTGGCTGGTAATCTGGTTTAGAAGAAAATTCAGAACAGTTTGAGCTACAATAAAATCGCTGGCTCAGTCTCAAACTCTAAGGTGGATATTTTACAAGAAACAAAAACCGAACCATGATTTAAAAAAAAAAAAGAAGGAAGGAAGGAAGGAAGGAAGGGAGAAAGCACTCAGGCTAGACAGCTGTCAAGATAACCCTTGGAGACTTTATATTAGCTTTGCCATTAAGTTGTCTGGCAGTCTGTGCCACATTAGTTATCCTCTCTGAGCTTCAGTTTCCCCATCCAGGAAATAAATGAACTATATGAACTTCAAGGTCCCAGTCAATTCTAATATGCCATGATGCCATTCTTGTGAAGGTTTAGTATGTCTGTTTCAAAACCAGTTACAATCTACTTCGCCTCACACTTCGTATACGTATAAAAGGCGTATAGTATATTTTTGCCGCAGATCATTTCATCTTTGCTCAGGCAAAAACTAAAATTAGTGTTCACTTCCTGAGCACAGCGAAAGACAGTTAAGGGAGGCAACCCGGCATACGGCGCTTGCTGGTGCCTGTGCATACTTCCAACTGCATATCAGGAAACTATCTTTCCCTTTCAGATCTTCCTTTAACTGTTACAAAAACAGGCAAACCTCCCACTTGTGACAGAAACAAACACTGGCAAAGAGCGCAGATCCAGGATTCACGGCAAATGACCGGCTGCGGCCGCTCCACAGAACACATGGGGGATGCTGCGGGCACCCACCCCGCGCACTCAGCCTCCGCGTGAGGACCAGCGGAGGCGCGTTGCCAGGGAGACAGGGCGGCCGCCCGGCCCACTCGCCGACCCAGGACCGGGAAGTAAAGTCCAGGCAGCGGCCACGACGCCCCAACCCCCATCCCCCGGCCCTCCAGCCCGGATTCCAGACCCCACTTTCGCCTACGGTGGGCCTGGGACCTTTGACGAGGAGAACCTGGAAGCCTGAGACACCTGTCTGCTACTTTGGCCTCAGCCCTGGCCGGCGGGAACAGCCAAGGCATTAGGGCAAATCCACCCACCCCCCGGGCGCTGCGAGGCACCTAGGGACCTGCCGACCTGGGGAGTCTCAGTTTCCTCTTCTCGGTCCCCATCCCCATCACACCACGGGTCCCTGCAACAGCCTGCTGGGAGACAGGCCAGCAGCAAGCGCTCACCCACCTCGGGATCCGGGCGCCACCGCCGTTGCCAGGCTGCTCGGCTCCCGGGCCCCGCTCCGCCCCCTTCAGGGTCCTCCCCCCTGTGGCCTCCCCGCCCTTGGCCACCGCCCTCCGCCATTTTCTGCGAGCCAATTGGCGAGGACGCGTCACGTGACAGGGGCCGGGGTGAGCGGAGGGCTCCAGGAAGCCTAGGGAGCCTCTCCCAGGGGCGGGGCTCTTCGCCCAGGAGGCTGCTGGGAAACCCTCTTTGAAGGGTCCGGTGAAAGGAGGCCACTGGGAGTTGTAGTTTAAAATTGGTTGCTGGGAATGGGCAGGCCAAGATGCTGGAGGCCACCCTTGGAGTAAGCTACAAGCAGCGGCCCCTGGGAAGCGTAGTCCCAGGACTCTTCTGTTTTTCTCCAAAAAGGGGAAACCCAGATGGAAAACTTCCCTAGATAAAACTTTAGCGGATGTCACTAAATTTAGCTATTATTATTGGGTACATAAGGTTGGCTACATGAAGCTGAGATACTAAAAGGGAAAAAAGAAGTTTCACTTTCTCTTGTGCAGAATCTGCACTTCACAGACCCAGTTCAAAGTTGAGGCATTCTTCATGCAATGATAGCACCTTTGCAAGAACTCTCTTGAGACTTAGTGACAAAGTTCCTTCTACTTTTTTGAGGTTTGGAGCAGCAAACATTAATACCATAAAAGGAAAGAAAAAGAAAAAGAAGAGAAAGGAGGAAGACCACTTAGAAGGAAATTCAGTGTGTAATTTAAAGCACACACACACACAACACATACTTGGACTCATAGACTGTGAAATATTCTTTATGATGCATGACAATTATACATAAGCAGTTCAGGTAAATGATGGTTAATAGGATTACTTTAACATGACCTTTTCTCTTTCATATTTTAGTACTCCAGCATCTAAAAGCAGATCTTTTACATACCAGTATATGTGTGTATAATCCAATATCATTATATATACACATACACACATATTAACTCTGTTGAAGAGTTCAGACTTCTCAGATGAGTAACAAGTCCTTCAGATTCCAACCCCACCTACTCTTCAAGACTTCTGTGAGTGCAACTCTTTTCTCAGGTTCTGGTCTAGGCACAGGAGCTTCTTTCTATTTTCTGGATGTACCAAGTTCTTTCCTCCCTCTAGCACTTTATATTCATTCCTTTCTCCTGGATTGATCAAACTTCTAGAAAGATGGCAGAATAACACTTGCTCCTGCACCAGGTAGAATTAAAAGCTCTCCCCGGAGCCATTCTCATAGCACAGTGCCATCATTTGCTTACTTGCTTGCCCTGTCAACTCGCCTCCCAGAACTTATTTAATCACATTCACTTTGTACTGGACTTGAAAGAGTGCTCAGTAAATACTCATTGATTTTATGTATTTATGCCAGAGCGGCTTCCTGGTGTGCTACTGAATAACTGGATCTCCAAATATCTGAATCTTGGAGCAAAGGGAAAGAGGAAAATGGATAGGTGGAGTCACTGTGTTCAAGGATGAGGCTGAAGCCTTTTGCACCAATAGAGGAAAGCCTCATCTCAAGGCTGTAGTTGCTGGGAAGATTTCTCCAGCACCTCTAATCTTGGTCCACCCCTAGCTTTAAAGGGATACAACCCAAGCAGAAAGGGCCAGTGGAAGAGATCAGTCTCTGGCCTATGAAATGATGTTAGTGACTCCTGCCATGCCTGCCTCACAATGTATGTGTAGGGATCAAATAAGGAAGAGAGAAAAGTACTTTGAAAACTGTAAAGGCCGAGGATCACAGAGTTTTCATCTTCCCTTGGCCAAGTTGCTATGTTCTGGGCCAATTTCTGCCCTCTTTCAGGACACACACACACACACACACACACACACACACACGTACAAACACACCAAATACCAGAGACCTGTGGAGAAATGGCCAGCCTCTCGAACAATAGGGCTGGGGAGCAATAGATGTGATATAGGGCTGCTTCTTTGACAACTTTTCTGGGTGGGACATTTTTCACCTATTTCCCTAGGGTCCTCCTGCTTTTGCGAAGGCATAGGCTGGAGGTGTCTCATCCTCTGGGGCTCCATCAATTTCTCTTAAGTTGGAGGAAGTGGAACAGGTAGGACTAGTAGGGGTCTATACCCTTGGCCTGGCCAGGTGCACTCATTAACCCCATTCCCAGCCTTCTGGGTGAGAAACAGACCCAAGAAAGGAAATGGACTGTTTCCTGCTTCTCTCCCTTAGCACACTCACCACATGGGCCCTGCTGCTGGTGCATTTACCTCCCAATCTTCACACCTACCACGCTAGGGATTGCCACCACCTGGTTTTACCAGGTTTACTATATTGGGTCCCGGTGGATGAAGGTGGAAGAAAATGAAGGGTGTCCTTACAGAGGAAGAAGAAAGTTGAAGAAAGAGGTTGTCATAAATGAAAACTTTAAATGTAGCTGAGACACTGTGCTCTGGCAGAAAGCACTTGGAAACAGAAACCTGGATACCTTGGGAAAATTGGTTCATCTCTCTGATCATTAGCTGCTTACTCTTAAAAAAAAAAAAGAGGTAGTCAGATATCACCTCCCAGGATCGCTGTGTCCTAACACAGCAAGGACAGAGGTGAGTGTGGCATATAGAATAACAAGACAGCAGCATTGCCAAGCTGCCAGGCTGGCTGATGGGCAGGGGATAAGTCCCTGGGTATTGGCACAAAGGCCTCTGGGCTCAAATCCTAGCTCTCCCGTTTGTTGAGTATGTGACATTGGGCAAGTAGTCCCTCACCTATGATCTAAGAATATTGGTATCTACTTCATAATCATTTTGTGAAAAAATAAATATATGAATATTGAGGACTAACTTCTGCTTCTAGAACCACAAGAAGAGAGAAGACTCTGCCTCTCTCTCACCACCCTTGCCCTTTATTTGAAAAGTAGCCTCAGCAGAAGGATTCAGCCACATTGGAAAATAGTTTGGCAATGATTTATGAAGTTCAATGTGCATTTGGCCCAGCAATACCACCCCTAGGTATTCATCCAAGAGATATAGAAACTTATGTTCATAAAAAAAACAGTTGTATTCAAATAATTGTAAAAGCCTTTTCAAAATAGTAGTAAAAAAGGTAAACAAGTCAAATGCCTATCAACCAACAAATGGCTCTATGGTGATCTGTCCACATAGTGCAATGCTACTCAGTGATAAAAAGGAAGAACCAATTATATACATGCTATGTCATGAAAGAATCTCAAAAATATTATACTAAATAAAATAATGCACAAAATATTATATCCTATATGACTCTATTTATATTATACTAGAGGCCCAGTGAATGGATTCATGCACTAGTGGGGTACCCTGGCCTGGCCTGCACCCTCCTGCAATTTGAGACCATTCAGGGGATGTTGGACTGCCAGTTTCCACCTGATCCCCATAGGCCAGGCTGAGGGACCCTACCAGTACATGAATCCATGCACTGGGCCTCTACTATGCATATAAAATCTTTGATTAATCTCTTCCCACCCTCCCTTCTTACCCCTTCCCTCTGAGATTCATCGGTCTGTTCCATGTTTCCATGCCTGTGCACTGAGCGTCTTCCATCTGATAGTCAATGCACATCATAGCTACTGGTCGAATGGTCACTTAGGCTTTTATCTACACTGAGTGGCCAGATTTCTATGATCTCTGAATGCATAATAATCTGGCCATTCACTGTATATCCTATATAATAAAAGGCTAATATGCAAATTGTTTCCTCAACCAGGAGTTCAATTCAACCAGCAGGCAGGCCAGCCAACCACCCATATCTCCTCTCCCTGGCCGGGCTGGCCAGACCCCACCAATGCACGAATTCATGCACCAGGCCTGTCCTCTTCTCTAATTATATAGATATAGATATAGATATAGATATAGATATAGATATAGATATA
>JAAGEH010000015.1:1713751-1760684 GCA_011751065.1 Lasiurus cinereus
ATATAGATATAGATATAGATATAGATATAGATATAGATATAGATATAGATATAATGTATACACACACACACACACTGAGTGGCCAGATTTTTATGCATTCAGAAATCATAACAATCTGATAATCTGGCCACTTAGTGTATATAGATTTGGGGAAAGGCAAAACTATAGTGATAAAAAACCAATTCATGGTTGACTGGAGTTAGGGGTGTGGTAAGCAAATTGACTGCAAAGAGGCAAAGAAAGAAGTTTTAGGGCTGATGAAAATGTTCTAAGCTCTGATTGTGGTGGTGATTATGTCATTGTACAGTTGTCCACACTCATTAAACTTTAATCATAAAATGAATGAATTTCATTGTAGATAAATTATATTTTGATAAAGCTGAGGTTTAAAGGCAGGAGGGATATCTTCACTTGAGGTTCCTGAGGCTGTGTACAATTGTCAATCTGTTTTAGTTTAGTTGGTGGGGTAGTTATTTGTGTTTTTTTTTTTAAGTCTTGCTCATATCATTTATTTTTAAAATTTTATTTTTTAATTATAATTATATTCACTATTATTTCTTATTAGTTTCAGATGTATAGCATGGTATCTAGCAATTACATACACTACAAAGTGGTTCCCCAATATTTCAAGCACCTACCTAGCACAGTATGTAGTATAAAATTATTGACTTTATTTCCTATGGCTTACTCTACATCCCACAGACCATTTTGTGAGTAACAATTTATAGTTCCCAATCCTTTCACCTTTTTCACCCAGCCCTCCAAAACTTTTCCCCTCTGACAACCATCAGTCTATTCTCTGTATCTATGATTCTGTTTCTATTTTATTTATTATTTATTTTAAAATTTATTTTTTAAATTACAATTGACATTCAATATTATTTTGCGTTAGTTTCAGATGTATCACATAGTGGTTAGACAATCATATACTTTACAAATGTTCCCCCTAATATTTCCAGTACCCACCTGACACCATACAATGCTATTGACTATACTCCCTATGCTATATTTTACATCCCCATGATTATTTTGTAACTACCAACCTGAACTTCTTAATCGCTTTACTTTTTCACCCATCCTCTCATCCCTTATGGCAACCATCAGACTGTTCTCTGTATCTATGAGTCTGTTTCTGTTTGTTTGTTTATATTGTTCTTTAGATTCCATATGTAAGTAAAATCATATGGTATTTGTCGTTCTGTATCTGACTTATTTCACTTAGCATAATACTCTCTAGGTTAACCCCTGCTGTAGCAAATGGAAAGATTTCATTCTTTTTTATGGCCAAGTAATATTCCATTGTATATATATGTACCACTAAATTTTTATCCATTTATCTATTGATGGGAAATATCTTGGCTATTATAAGCAACACTGCAATGAACACAGGAGTGCATATATTCTTTGGAATTAGCATTTTTGGTTTCTTTGTATATATACCCAGAAGTGATATTACTGAGTTATAGGCAGTTCCATTTTTAACTTTTTGAGAACTTCCATACTATTTCCATAGTGGCTCCACTAGTCTGTATTCCCACCAACAGTGCAGTAGTTATCTCTTTTCTCCACATTCTTAAAACAATTGTTTGTTGTTTTATTGATGATAGCTATTCTGACAGGTGTGAGGTGATATCTCAATTGGTTTGAATTTGCCTGTCTGATGATTAATGTTGCTAAGAATATTTTCATGTCTATTGGCCATATGTATGTCTTCTTTGGATAAGTGTCTATTCAGCTATTCAGGTCCTTTACTATTTTTTTTATTTGGGTTGCTTGTGCTTTTTTTGGTTTTGAGTAGTGTGAGTTATTTATAAATTTTGGATATTAATCCCATATGGGATGTATCATTAGTGAACAATATGTTCTCCCATTCATAGGATGTCCTTTTGTTTTGTGGATGTTTTCTTTTATGGTGTAGAACTTTTTAGTTTGATGTAGTCCCATTTGTTTATTTTTTCTTTTGTTTCCCTTGCCTGATGAGATATATCAAAAATATTGCTAAGATAAATGTCAGAGAGTTTACTGCCCATGTTTCCTTCCAAGAGTTTTATGGTTTTGAGTGTGACATTTAAGTTTCTAATCAAACATTTTGAGTTTATTTTTGGTGTAAAAAGTAGGTCTAGTTTCTTTTCTTTTTCTTTTTTTTTCTTTGCATGTATATGTCAAATTCTCCCAACACCATTTATTGAATAGACTATCTTTACTACATTGTATGCTCTTGCCTCCTTTGTCAAATAATTGACCATTCAGAAGTGGGGTTTTTCTGAGCTCTCTATTCTGTTCCATTAATATATATATATGTCTTTTTTTATGCCAGTACCATGCTGTTTTGATTACTATAGCCTTGTAGTATAGTTTGATACCAGGTAGCGTGATTCCTTCAACTTTGTTCTTCTTTCTCAAGATTGCTGCTGGTGTTCAGGTCTTTTGTGGTTCCATATAGTATTATGAAGTGGCTTTCCTTATCTCTTGTTATGGCTTGCACTTTTAGGTCTACTTTGTCAGATATAAGTATTGCTACCCCAGGCTTTTAATTTTTTTTAATTTCCAATTGCCTGAAACATATTTTTCAGTCCCTTCACTTTCAGTCTGTGTAAGTCCTTTGTTCTGAGATGGGTCCCCTTGTAGACAGCATATACATGGGTCATGTTTTTCTTTTTTGTTAATCCATTCAGCCACTCGATATCTTTTGATTGGAGCAAGTAGTCCATTTACGTTTAAATTTATTATTGATAGGTACTTGTTTGTAGCCATTTTTATTTTTTCTGCCTGTGTTCCTTCTTACCTTTTTATTTCTTCTTTTTACATCACTGCCTTTAGCATTTCTTGCATTGCTGGCTTGGTAGTGATAAACTCCCTTAGCCGCCGTCCTTCTTCTCCTCCTCCTCCTTCTTCTTCTTTTTTTTTTGTCTGTGATGCTCCTGATTTCCCCTTCAATTTTGAATGGTAGCCTTGCTGGATAGAGTATTCTTGGATTCATCCCTTCCTTTGCATCACTTTGTAAGTTTCCTTCCATTATTTTTTGGCCTGATGTGTTTCTTTTGAGAAATAATTTGATAATCTAATGGAGATCCTTTGTACGTATCTTTCTGTCTCTATCTTGCAATCTTTAAGATTCTCTCTTTGTCCTGAACATTTGCCATCATAATTATGATGTGTTTTGGTGAGGGTCTTTTCAGGTTCATGTTGTTTGGGACTTTCTGTGCTTTTATGACTTTTTCTTCCCCACATCAGGGACGTTTTCTGACATTATTTCTCCAAATAGGTTTTCTAACCCTTGTTCCTCTTCCTGTTGTTCTGGCACCCCTATTATTTGTATGTTGTTTCATTTCATGTTGCCCCATAGTTCCCTTTGGCTCTCCTCCTGTCTTTTAATTTTTTTTCTCCAATTGAAGTTTGGTTTGGGTGTGTTTTGCTTCTCTGTCTTCTAATTTGCTAATTCAGTCCTCTGCTTCTTCTAGCCCTGTGTTCGGCAAACTCATTAGTCAACATAGCCAAATATCAAGAGTAAAATGATTGAAAATTTTTTTGAGAGTCAAATCTCTTAAACTTAAACTTTTTCTAATGCTACTTCTTCAAAATAGACTGGTCCAGGCTGTAGTATTTTGTGGAAGAGCCACACTCAAGGGGCCAAAGAGCCACATGTGGTTCACAAGTTGCAGTTTTCCAACCACTGTCCTAGCCTACTGTTGAAACTTTCCATGATGTTTTTTATTGCAACTATATCACTCTTCATTTCTTCTTGATTCTTACATAAGTTGTTGATTTTTTCATCCATTCCATTTATGAACTCTATGACCCTTATTCTGAGTTCTTTTTTTAAAATATATTTTTATTGATTTTTTTTACAGAGAGGAAGGGAGAGGAATACTATATAGTTAGAAACATCTATCAGTTGCCTCCTGCCTACCTCCTACTGGGAATGTGCCTGCAACCAAGGTATGTGCCCTTGACCGGAATTGAACCTGGGACCTTTCAGTCCACAGGCTGATGCTCTATCCACCGAGCCAAACCGGTTTTGACATCTCTGAATTCTTTTTTGACATATGGCATGCCTCTGTTTCACTTAGCTGCTTTTATGGCAATTCCTCCCTTTCTTTCCTTTGGGGTTGTTTTTGGTCTACCCATTTTTTTTATCTCACTGACTGATCTAGATGTTAAGTCATGCAGGGCCTGATCCTTGGGTGGCTGTGGTTCCTTGGTCTGCAGTTGCTCCTCGGGCAGTTGTGGCAGTGACTGCTCCTCACTTGGCAGTTGATCCTCTGGTGTGTGCTGATGTAGCAAGTGTAGCTCCTCTGGCTGGTGGGGGGGAGGCTGCTCACACAGCTGCTGCTTCTCTGATGGGAGTTGGCTGATCATGAGGCTGCTGCTCCTCTGATGTGGGCTGCTTGTGAGGCTGCTGCTCCTTGGACAGGGGCAAGCTGCTCAAGCAGCTGTTGCTTCTCGGATGGGGAACAGGTTATTTGTGCAGCTGCTGCTCCTCAGGAGGGAGTGAGCTGCACGTGTGGCTGCTGCTCCTCAGATGAGGACAGGCTTCTCACCTATCTGCTGCTCGTTGGATGGGTGTGGGTTGCATGTAGCTGCTGCCCCTTGGACTGGTGCGGGATGCACAGGGCTTCCACTCCTTGGACATGGGTGGTCTGCTCGTGTGTCTGCTCCTTCTCTGACTGGGTTGGGCTGTCCACTAAGCTGCTGCTCTTCAGATGTAAGTGGACTGCTCACACAGTTGCTGCTTCTCAGATGGGGGCCGGCTGCTTGTATAACTGCTGCTCCTTGTATGGGGGTTGGCTGCTTGTGTGGCTGCTGCTCGTTGGATGGGGGTTGGCTGCTTGTGCAGCACCTGCTCTTCAGATGTGCGAGGGCTGCTTGTGGAGCTGCTGCTCCTCAGATGGGGGCAGGGTGCAGGATGCTCATGCAGCTGCTGCTCCTCAGACAGGGGCATGCTACTTGCATGGTTGCCATTCCTTGGACGGGGTGTGGGCCTCTCACACAGCTGCTGCTCCTTGGATAGGGGCAGGCCATGTGAGGTTGATGCTCTTCCATCTGAGGCAGACCACTCGCGGGGGCTGCTGCTCCTTGGACAGGAGTGGGCTGCTCACATGTCTGCTACTCATGTGGTTGCAGTGCCCTGGGCTTTCTCCAATTTGCAGCTGCAAATTGTCTCACAAGCTGAGTCTCCTTTGCCAATTTGGGGTGGATGATATTTGTTTCAGCTACTCATTCTATGTGCTCCAGGACAAGGCTTAGGACACATTCTTCTATTCTGCCACCATTTTGTCTCTCTCTCAGTCTGTTGTTTATCTATAAATCTGTTTCTATTTTGTTTGTTAATTTTGTTCATTAGATTTCACATATGAGTGAAATCATATGGTACTTGTTTTTCTTTGACTGGTATATTTCACTTAGCACAATGTCTTCAGGTCCACCCATGCTATTGCAAAGGGTAAGATTTCCTTCTTTTTTTTAACAGCAGAGTTACATTCCATTGTGTAAATATACCACAGCATTTTTATCCAATTGAATTATTTCAAAAAAATAAAAATGGAACTACCTTATGGCTCAGTGATTCCACTTCTGATAATATATCCAAAGAAACCTGAAATACTAATTCAAAAGAATATATGCACTTCTATGTTCATTGTAGCATTATTTACAATAGCCAAGGTTTGGAAGCAGTACAAGTTCCCATTTATTTCTATCTTCTTCAATTTCTTATCCTGGGTCTTATAATTTTCTGAATTCAGACCTTTACCTCCTTGGTTAAATTTATACCTAGCCGAGACCGGTTTGGCTCAGTGGATAGAGTGTCGGCTTGCAGACTGAAGGGTCCCAGGTTCGATTCCGGTCGGGGGCATGTACCTTGCTTGCGGGCACATCTCCACTGTGGGGCATGCAGGAAGTGGCTGATCGATGTCTCTCTCTCATCGATGTTTCTGACTTTCTATCTCTCTCCTTTCCTCTCTGTGAAAAATCAATAAAATATATTTTAAAAAATTTATACCTAGAAATATATTTTTGAGGTAATTGCAAATGGGATTGTCTTCTTAGTTTCCAATGGTTCATTACCTATATATATAAAAGCCTAAGCAACTGGTCAACTGATCAACTGAACAACAGGTTGACTGGTTGCTATGACATGCACTGACCACCAAGGGGCAGATGTTCAATGCAGGAGCTTTCCCTTGATGGTCAGTGGGCTCCCACAGCAGGAGCTCTGTTCAACTGATCAACAGGCACCAGATGCAGAGCTCACGGCTGGTGAGCTCTGCTATGGCAGCATGAGTCTTTCCCACTTCCTTAGCAGTGCTACAAAGTAGTGGTGCCACTGTGGGGCCTGGATGAAGGGGAGTAGCAGGCAGGAGCAGCAGGTGGCATTAGCCTGCCAGTTTCAGCCAAACTCCGCAGGCCATGCTGAGGGACCCCACTGGTGCAAGAATCCATGCACCAGGCCTCTAGTTGGTGTATAAAAAGCAACTGCTTTCTGAATATTTATTTTGTATCTTGTTGCTTCACTGAATTCATTTGTCAGTTCTAGTAGTTTGTTGGTAAAGTCTTTGGGATTCTCTAGATACTGCTTCATGTTATCTGCAAATAATGAGTTTCACTTCTTTTAAAAAATATATTTTATTGATTTTTTAGAGAGAGGAAGGGAGAGGAATAGAGAGTTAGAAACATTGATGAGAGAGAAACATCGATCAGCTGCCTCCTGTGCACCCCCCACTGGGGGGGGGATGTGCCCACAATAAGGTACATGCCCTTGACTGGAATCAAATCTGGGACCTTTCAGTCTGCAGGCTGATGTTCTATTCACTGAGCCAAACTGGTTAGGGTGAATTTCACTTCTTCCTTTCCAATTCATATGCCTTTTGTTGCTTTTTCTTTTCTGACTTTGGGGCTATGACTTTCAGTACTATCTTATGTAATAAGAGGGTACTATGCAAATTTAACCATCACTCTGCAACAAAACATGGTGATACCCATAGCCACAAAGATGGCAGTGTGGGCCGGAGCCATGGAGCTGGTGGAGCGGGCTGGAGGCTTGGCTTCCTTCGTTGCCAGGCAATGAAGGAAATCAAGCCCACTGCATGCCCAGGCCGGACACTGGGGGAGACATGCAGGGAGTGCAGTGGGGAGACAGGTGGGGAGTGAGCGAGGTTCCCTGTCTGGGGGTTCCAATTCCACCATTGGTTCCTTTCACTGCTGATTCCCCTCCTCTCAGGTATCCTCCATGCAAAAGCCATTGCAGGCAAATATGTCATGTCCTTATGGATGAATCCTAAACTGAATGAGTGTCACATCTGGGCAACCTAACTCCCGTTAGAAAAAGGACCTGGGAGGAGGGATTTAGGAATCACAAAGCCATCGTGACCTGCTCCGTCTCCGGAGCAGCCGTCAAACACAGGCAGTCTGAGACTCTCCCAAACACCACCTGAGCTACACCTGAGAACCGAGTTATTTCCAAGGCCCAAAGTTAATGGGGGTAAGGGGACAGGGGAGCAAAGCAAGCAGAACAACCAACTCAACCACAGACACAAGAGCCTTAAGATAATGCAGAGAAATGTCCTGGCCACCGATGCTCTCCCGCATACATAGTACCCACACCCAGCTGGGGGGAGGGGGTGTGTACGTGCAGAATTTAAGGCCACCGGCATGCCTAAGAATTTTTTGCACATGTCCCACAGTCGAGAAGCAGAGTCAGAATCAAGAAGTGAAGTCTTTCCTCTGCACTGGGGTGTTTAAAAGCATCTAAAAATAGCAGTTCCATCACGGAGTCCACTGCCGTGTTTGCCAAGGACAAGAGGCTCGTAGAGGACTTCCAGGGAAGCCTTATAACCTCGGGGTCAATAGCGGCTCAGGAGGAGAGGGAGAGGCTGCAGCATTTCTGGTGTACAAAGAGCTAGTGCGGCAAACCTTGGCCTATCAGGAAGCTCGGTGTTGCTGGAAGTTGCTGGCCCTGCCTTCTCCGGCATGGTGGAGAAAGGCTGAGAGAGGAGAGGCAGATATGGTGGCTCCAGTGGTCCAAATCCTGTCGTTGTCTCTGCTACCTAGCCTCTGTGTCCTCCAGGACAGCCTCAGTACCAGTGCAGAGGAGGCTTTGGAGTGGGTAGTGGTGAGGAGAATGCCTCTGACTTTGGATACCCAGTGAAACCGCTGTCAAGAGCATTTCTAGGGCTGGCAGAAAAATGCAATAATGAGGGAATAATAATCTCTCAAAAAAAGTTTTTTTTCTTTCTCATTTCAAACTGTGAATATTACCTAAACCACAGACTGTGAGAACTAATTGAAATAAAATTCCAGAAATTATATAACAGCCAGGCTGAAGTGGATAGGTTGGTTGACCGTGAGTGTGGTCCTAGCACAGAAAGGTTGCAGGTTCGATTCCAGGTCAGGGAACATACCTGGCACATACCTGGGTCTCAAGTTGGATCCCTGGTCAGGGCTTCTAAGGAAGGCAATGGAAGGGATGTTTCTTATATTGATGTTTTTTTCTCTCTCTATGCCTCTCCCTTCCATTCTCTTTAAAAACAATGGAAAAATGAATTAATGCCATATCTACAAATGTGGATAATCTAAAAAGAAGAAAAAAGAAGTGTGTGTGTGTGTGGGGGGGCCCTAACCAGTTTGGCTCAGTAGATAGAGCATTGGTTTGCAGACTGAAGGGTCCCAGGTTTGATTCCAGTCAAGGGTATGTACCTTGGTTGCGGGCACATCCCCAGTTGGGGGTGTGCAGGAGGCAGTTGATTGATGTTTCTCTCTCATCGGTATTCCTAACACTATTCCTCTCCCTTCTTCCCCATGAAAAAAATCAATAAGACATATTTAGGAAAAAAAACCAACAGGGTAAAAGAGGTTGAATATGTACTGTATAATTTAAAGTGTGTAAAATTATATAACTTTTTTCTTAATATATAGGGATCGGGCCTAAACTGGCAGTCGGACATCCCCTGTGGGGTCCCAGATTGGAGAGGGTTCAGGTTGGGCTGAGGGACAACTCCTGCCCCATGCATAAATTTTGTGCATCAGGCCTCTAGTGTTGAATAAGAGTGATGAAAGTAGACATCCCTCTCTTGTTCCTGATTGTAAGGGAAACACTTTTTGTTTTTTCCCTATTGAGTATGATGTTAGCTATGGGTTTGTCATATATGGTTTTTATTATGTTGAGGTATGTTCCCTCTATTCACATTTTGCTGAGAGTTTTTATCATAAATGGGTGCTGAATTTTGTCAAATGCTTTTTCTATACCTGTTAATATGATCATATAATTTTGATCCTTAATTTTGTTTATGTGATATATTGAACTGATTAGCAGATTTGGGTTGGCTGTTTTTAAGAGACCCAGGCCTTAAAGGGGTGTGTGAAGCTTGCCCTACCTACAACAAGGGTGTGCTACAACTTGGGTGAGGGTAGGGGAAAGCCACTACCAGCAAATGATGGTAGCCTAGGCCTCTGGGTGCAGAACTGATAGTGCTTATCTGAATGGAGGAGCCCGGAGAACTGATTCTGGACCGACAGAGCATGACACTTGTAGACCCTAGGAACTAGAAGGTTCCTCCCCCGCCTTTTCTCTGGGAACTGCCAGTGACCTCTGGGCAAACACATGGTAGAACTCCAGAACACCATGGTGGGGCACCTGGGTTCTGGGTTCACATGCAGACAAGACTGTTATTGCTTCTTGCTAGTGATTCCCTTCCACTTTCTCACAGAATTCAGTAACTCAGTGTTGAGCTGGAGCCTCCTCAGAGAGGTCCCACTGGTCAGCAGGATCTGTTTTCCCAGGTGTTGGGTGGAAGTTTGTTCCAAGTAATGGGACATGAAAACACACACATAGAAATCCAGCTTTTTATTTTTTGGCCCTGAGCCTTTTAGATACCAGGGGCAGACATTCAGGGATTATTGTTATGATATCAATTTTTTTCCAAGGGCCAGCACTGTTTGTCTCCCTCATTGTTAGGCAAATACAGAATGTTCAAGGATAGCTTTGAGGTTTAGTCCACAAACAGCATGGTGAGAGAACTGCCCTATGCCCCATTTAGATCACAAATCCAACCCAAATCATTCAGAAGGCCAACTCACAAGATACCTTCTCTCTGCCCCCAATTATGAGTTTTATTTTTAAAAATCTCCATTTCTTACATTAAAAAGGGTTTGAGGAAATAAGCCTATGAGGAACTGTTTTATAATACATTCAAGTATGTTTTAATCAAAACCTATTTTTAAAAGAGCTCTATCCTTTTATATGAAATGGTTGACCTAATCCATTTTGATATGAAGAATATGCTACTTTTCAAACACTGAAAGATTTGGAGATCCAAGAGTAAAACTGAAGGAGAATATAATGAGAAAGGAAGAAATGAATGAGGAAAAACCTAAATGCCAGCAAATGTTTGCTGAACCCGGATTAAACTTTATTATTTAAGATTACTCAATAAAAAAGAATAAAATATTTAGGAATAAACTTAACCAAGGAGGTGACAGAATTGTACACTGAAAATGATAAAAAAGGTTGTTGACAAAAATTAAAGACAAATAAATGAAAATACCTCCTGGGTTCATGGATTCACAGATATACTATTGTTAAGATTTTAATACTACCTAAAGCAATCTACAGACTTAATGCAATCTCTATCAAAATTCCAATGGCATTTGTTTTCAAAAATAGAAAAATCTATTCTAAAAATCATTTGGAATTTCAAGGGACCTTATTAGCCAAAAAAATCTTGAAAAAGTAGAACAAAGTTAGAGATCTTAAACCTACTGATTTAAAACATATTTCAAAGTTACAATAATCAAAACAGCATGGTACTAGCATAAAGAGAGACATGTAGACCAAGGAATAGAATAAAAAGCCCAGAAAAAAATCTTCACATATAGGGTCAAATTCTTTTTCTTTCTTTTTTTATTGTTTTAAGTATTAATATAGTAGTACATATATCTCATTTTTTCCCTCATTGACCTTACTCCTACCTCCCCTAACCCCTATCACATACCCTCATCCCACCCCACCCCCAGTGTCTTGTGTCCATTGGTTGTGCTTACATGCATGCATACAAGTCCTTTGGTTGATCTCTTTACCCCCCTCCCTAACACTCCCCTGCCTTCCAGCTGTAATTTGACAGTCTCTTTGGTGCTTTACTTCCTCTGTATTTATCTTTTCGTTCATCAGGTTATTTATTTTTTATAAATGAATGAGATCATATGGTATTTTTCTTTCATTGCCTGGCTTATTTCACTTAACACAATGCTTTCTAGGTGCATCCATGCTGCTGCAAATGGTGAGAATTCCTTCTTTTTTATAGCAGCATAGTATTTAATTTTGTAGATGTACCATACTTCTCTAATACACTCATCTGCTGATGGGCATTTAGGCTGTTTCCAAATCTTAGCTATGGTGAATTGTGCTGCTATGAACAAAGGGGTGCATATATCCTTTCTGATTGGTGTTTCTAGTTTCTTGGGATATATTCCTAGAAGTGGGATCACTGGGTCAAACGAGAGTTCCAGTTTTAGTTTTTTGCAGAAACTTCATACTGCTCTCCACAGTGGCTGCACCAGTCTGCATTCCCACCAGCAGTGCATGAGGGTTCCTTTTTCTCTGCATCCTCTCCAGCACTTGTCCTTGGTTGATTTGTTGATGATTGCCATTCTGACAGGTGTGAGATGGTATCACATTGTTGTTTTGATTTGCATTTCTCAGATAATTAGTGACTTTGAGCATGTTTTCATATGTCTCTTGGCCTTCCTTCTGTCTTCTTTCGAAAAGATTCCATTTAGGTCTGTTGCCCATTTTTTATTGGATCATTTATCTTCCTTTTATTAAGTTGTATAAGTTACCTGTAGATGTTGGAGATTAAACCTTTATGAGTAATAACATTTGCAAATATGTTCTTCAGACAGTGGATTTTCTTGTTGTTTTATTGATGGTTTCTTTTGCTGTGAAGAAATTGCTTCGGCATATGTCTGAGATTTCTCTGCCTGTGGATTCTTCCAGTATTTTTATGGTTTCCCATCTTATGTTTAAGTCCTTTATCCATTTTGAGTTTATTATTGAGTGTATGGTGTAAGTTGGTGATCTAGTTTCATTTTTTTTGCATGTATATGTCCAATTTCCCCAACACCATTTATTGAAGAGACTGACTGACTCCATTGTATGTTCATGCCTCCTTTGTCACATATTAATTGAACATAGTGGTTTGGATTGATATCTGGGTTCTCTATTCTATTCCATTGGTCTATATGCCTATTCTTATGCCAGTACGAAGATGTTTTGAGAACAGTGGTTTTGTAATACAGCTTGAAATCTGGTATTGAGATCACACCTACTTAATTCTTCTTTCTCAGAATTGCTTCTGGCTATTCAGGGTCCTTTTTTATTTCAGATGAATTTTTGGAGAGTTCTTTTTAGGTCTGTAAAATATGCATTGGTATTTTAATGGCGAGTGCTTTGAATCTATATATGGACATTTTAATGATGTCCATGAATATGGTATGTTCTTCCACCTGTTTATGCCTTCCTCTCTCTCTTTTTTCAGTATCCTGTAGTTTTCCATGTATAAGTCTTTTAACTCCTTAGTTAAGTTTATTACTTGGTACCTTAATTTTTTGTGTGTGATGGTAAGTGGGATTCCTTTTTAAGTCTCTCTTTCTGTAAGTTCACTATTCGTGTATAGAATTGTCATAGATTTTTTTGGTGTTAATTTTGTATTCTACTACATTGCTAAATTCATTTATTAAGTATAATAGTTTTTTGATGTGTCTTTTTTTAATGTACAATATCATGTCATCTGCAAATAAGGACAGCTTTACTTCTTCTTTTTCAATTTGGATGCCTTTTATTTATTCTTCTTGTCTAATTGCAATGGCTAATACTTCCAGTACTATGTCAAACAGGAGTGGTGGGAGTGGGCATTCCTATCTTGTTCCTGTTCTTAGGGGATATGGGTTTAGTTTTTGCTCATTGAGTATAATGTTAGCTGTGGGTTTGTCATATATGGCTTTTATTATGTTGAGGTATGATCCTTCTATTCCCACCTTGCGAGAGTTTTCATCAAGAAAGAGTGTTGGATTTTTTTTAATCTCTCAATTTGTTTATGTGATATATCATGTTTATTGATTTGTGGATATTGTATCATCCTTGCATCCCTGGGATAAATCCTACTTGGTCATGGTGTGTAATCTTTCTGATGTACTGCTGGATCTGATTTGCTAGAATTTTGTTAAGCATTTTAGTGTTATCTTTCTCTGGTTTTGGTGTTAGGGTGATGCTGGTCTCTTAGAATGTGCTTGGAAGTGTTCCTTCCTCTTAATTTTTTTTTTTTTGGAATAATCTCAGGAGGATAGGTTTTAGTTCTTCCTTGAATGTTTGGTAAAAATCCCCTGTGAAGCCATCTGGCCCTGGTCTTTTGTTTGCTGGAAGCTTTTTAATGACTGCTTCAATTTCTTCCATATTTATTTGGCCTATTGAGGTGTTTGTATTCTTCCTGACTGAGTTTTGGAAAGTTGTATTTTTCTAAAAATAGGTCCATTTTCTCCAAGTTGTCCAGTTTTTTGGAATAGAGTTGTTCATAGTATTTTTTTTTAACAGTCCTTTGTATTTCAGTTGGGTCTGTTGTTATTTCTCCACTTTCATTTCTGATTCTGTTTATTTGGATTCTCTCTCTTTGCTTCTTGGTGAGCCTGGCTAGAGGTTCATCAATCTTGTTTATTCTTTCAAAGAAACAGCTGTTGTTTTTGTTGATATTTTTTGGGGGGATCTCTATGTTGTTTATCTCCATTCTGATATTTATTATTTCCTTCCTTCTGCTTAAAATGGGCTTTTCTTGTTGCTCTCTTTCTATCTCTTTGAGTTGTAGTGTTAGGTAATTTATTACCATTGTTTTTTTGTTTTTCTATAAGTAGGCTTGTAGAACTATGAACTTCCCTCTCAAGACTGCTTTTGCTGTGTCCCATAGATTTTGGATTGTTTGGTTTTCATTGTCATTTGTTGCCATGATGTTTTTATTTCTTCTTTGATCTCTCTAGTAACCCAGTCATTGTTTAATAGCATGTTATTTAGTCTCCATGTGTTTGATTTTTTTGGATTGTTTTTATTGTAATTGATTTTCAGTGTTATGCCAGTGTAATCTGAGAAGATGCTTGATATGATTTCTATATTCTTGAATTTGAATAGACTTTGCCTGTGACCCAATATATGGTCTATCTTTCAAAATAACCCATGTGCACCTGGGAAGAATGTATATTCTGTTGCTTTGAGGTAAAATGTTCTCAATATGTCAATTATTTACATCTGGTCTAGTGAGTCATTTAGGATTAAAGTTTTTTTGCTGATTTTTTTTAGAGGATTTTTCCAATGATGATAGTGGGGTATTAAAGTCTCCTACTATGATTGTATTGCTGTCAATCTCTTTCTTGATATCCTGCAGGAGTTTTTTTTTTTTAATGTATATGGGTGCTCCTGTATTGGGTGTGTATATGTTTACCAGAGTTATTTCTTCTTGTTGGGTTGCTCCCTTTAGTATTATGAAGTGGCCTTCCTTATCTCTTTTTATGTCCTTCACTGTGAGATCTAATTTTTCAGATATAAGTATTGCTGCCCCAGATTTTTCTTCATTTCCATTCACCTGAAAAATCTTTTTCCATCCCTTCATCCTCAGTCTGTGTGCATCTTTTTATTCTGAGTTGGGTTTCTTGTAGACAGCAGATATATGGGTCATGCTTTCTTATCCAATCTGTTATCCTATGTCTTTTGATTGGGGCATTTAATCCACTTACATTTAAGTCATTATTGATAGGTACTTGTTTGTCAGCATTTTTTTTTCTTTACCCCTGTGTTCCTTCTTCACTTCCTATTTCTTCTTTCTTTCTTTCTTTCTTTCTTTCTTTCTTTCTTTCTTTCTTTTTTTTTTTATAGCATATCTTTTAGCATTTCTTGCATTGCTGGTTGGTGATAATAAATTCCCTTAGTCCTTTTTTATCCTGTGAAACTCCTGATTTCATCTTCAATTTTGATTGATAGCTTTGCTGGGTACAGTATTCTTGGATTCAGACCCTTCCTTTGCATGACTTTGTATATTTCATTCCATTCCCTTCTGGCCTGATGTGCTTCTGTTCAGAAATCAGTTGCTAGTCTGATGGGGGTTCCTTTGTAGGTAACTTTGTCCCTCTCTGGCTGCTTTTGTGATTCTTTTGTCCTTTGCCAATTTAATTATAATGTGCTTTCATGTTGGTCTTTTGAAATTCAATTTGCTTGGGACTCTGTGAGCTTCTTGGATTGTGTGGGTTTTTCCTTCCCTATATCAGGGAAGTTTTCTGTCATTATTTCTTCAAAGAGGTTTTCTATTCCTTGCTCAGGTTCCTTTCCTGCTGAACCCCTATTATGTGGATGCTGTTTTGTGTTGTCCCAAAGTTCCCTTAGATTCTCCTCCTGCTTTTTAATTTTTTTTTAGAAGTTGCTCCCCTTGGGTATTTTTCCCTACCTTGTCTTCTAGCTCACTGATGTGGTCCTCTGCTTCTTCTAGTCTACTCTTGAGGCTTTATATTGAGTTCTTTACAGCAGCGAAGTCATGTTTCATTTCTTCTTCATTTCTTCTTGATTCTTACATATATTGTTGAATTTATCATCCACCTTATGACCATTTCTCTGAATTCTTTCTCTGACATGTTGCTCACCTCCATTTTATATATTTCCTTTTATGGAGATGCATGCTTTTCTTCCATATGGGGGCTGTTTCTTTGTCTTCCCATGATCCTTCTTCTCCAGTTGTCTGGTTATGTAGTTCTCTCTCTCCTGCATTGATTTAAAGACACAAAATACAACACAACAAGGTACAATGCACAAGGCATTTAACACAAATGTGTTCATGATATTATTATCCCCAAATAAAGGTGACCACCAGAGAAAGGTGAATTAGAATTTAGGGGAGAAAGGAGAGGGAAAAAAATAGAAATGAAGAAATGAAATTAGTAAAGGTAAAAAAGTAAGAGAGAAAAGAGAAGATAACAAAGAAGAGGGAGAAAATATATATATATATATATATATATAGAGAGAGAGAGAGAGAGAGAGAGAAAACTTCAGTAGAATAGCCACTAATCCCACACATGCCAACAACAAGTACCTGGATATGAATGCAAACTATAAACAACAATTAATATCAAATGAGGCAAGGGAGAAGAGAAGCAAAAAACAAACAAAAGCAAAACAAAAAAGAAAACAAAGAGAAAAAGAAAAACAATCTCACAAACAAGCATAAAAATCGATATCAACAATCAAGCAAACAACAATAAAAGGACAGAGAGAAAATAAATTGGATAGTGAAGAAAGGACTTACAGCAAGGTATTAGAAATTAGATATATAAGTAGGGGTTAAAAAGAAGGGATAGGGAAAATCCAAAGCAGGAATAGGGTAAGTGAAACAACAAAAGGGGAAAAGTGAAGAAGAGAGTGATGGCATAAAGGTAGAGTTGAGATAGAGTAAAATGATGCTAAAGGAAAGATGGAAATAGAATGTAGAACACTAATCCCAAAGTAAAATAAAGAGAAAATAAAATGACACTTAAAAAAAAAGGTAAATTGTAGTAATAATACTGATTGTAAATAAAAATGTAATAATTAAAAAGATAAAATCAAGTGAGGAAAAAGGAAAAAATAGTTTATTAAAGATGAGAAAAATAAAAATAAATGTGCAGTAGTGAAGTTCATTCACTTCCTCTATGGTTCTGTTTGACATGCCCGTTTCTCAGTCAGGACAGTATTGAACTTCCCTGTGTTCCACTGCTCCTCAGTGTTGTAAGCCAGTCCTGTTTTTTCTTATATTCTTTTATTTGTATTTACACTAGAGTCAATTTGTGATTCAACCCCTGGCTGGTAGTGTTTCTGGACTGACCTCCGGGTCTATAGGTCCTTTCTAGCTAGTGTTTAGATATTGTTTTCCCTGTTGCACTTAATACCAGTTTGGGGGAGTTGGTTGCCCTAGAGCTGGTTCTCTGATGTTTATTTCCCGTTCTGTTCTGCAGGTTCCAGGAAAACAACTTTCCCCTGCAGTGTCTTAGAGTGTCTCCAATTGGATGATCCTATGTATTGGGCTTAGTAATCAGAAGTGAGGAGTTAAAGAGGAAAAATAAGAAAAAAGAAAGAAAGAAAGAAAGAAAGAAAGAAAGAAAGAAAGAAAGAAAGAAAGAAAGAAAGAAAGGCAGAAAGAAAGAAAGAAAGAAAGAAAGGCAGAAAGAAAGAAAGAAAGAACCAGTGTAAGTGTGCGAACTCTGGGGCTGTGTGCAAGTTTGTGCAGTCTTTTTCCCCTTGGGTCTAAGCAGCTGGCACACTTTTAAAATTTTTAGGCTGTCCTTTTGCCTTCAGATCAATGGGTTGCTTTTTAGAATTTCCTTCTGTTAGTAGCTCCGAGGACCCCCTTCCACATTCACAGGTCATGCCAGCCCCAACAGCCATGGAATTTTTTAGGCTCAGCCTTCCCCCAGTCTCCAGCTCCTGCAGTGTGCACATTTCTCTGCCCTGCCAGGACAAGAGACCTCACCTTCTCCCAGGTGAAATCTGACCTTTCCGTGGTGGAATGTAGAGCTCCTCTGAATCTGTTTGTTCGCGCTAATTGGGGACTGGTGTTCTCGGGTTCGCAGCTGTTCAATGGTTTCCGTAGTTGTAGAGTCCCTGAGCTTTTCAGGCTTCTGGTAACTTCCACTTTCCTCTTCAAGATGGCGCAGTCTCTGTGTCCGAGCCGGTCGCTCTGGGAAGGAACCCAGTGGCAGTGGAGGTTGCCCAGTCAGGGGAGCCCTATCCAGCAGTCCCCCACAGTCTCCTAGAGTCAGGTGAAATTATTTTTGACAAAGGTGCCAAGACCATTCAATAATGAAAGGACAATCTTAACAAACAGTACTGAGAAAACTGTATATCCACATCCAAAGTAATGAGATTGAATCCTTACCTTACATGATATATAAAAAATAACTCAAAATATATCAGAGGCCTAAATGTAAGAGCTGAAATTATAAAATACTGAGAAGAATACAGGGCAAAGTTTTCTTGACATTGCATTTAGCAATGTTTCTTGGATATGACAACAACACGGGCAACAAAAGTAAAAATAGGTCAATTAGACTACATCAGAATTAAAAACTTGTGCATCAAAGGACACAATCAGCAGAGTGAAAAGACAATCTGTGGAATCTGAGAAAACATTTTCAAATCACATCCGATGAAGTATTAATATCCAGAATGTATAAAATAACTCCTACAACTCAACAGCAAAAAATCAAATAACCTAATCAAAAATTGTCAAATGACTTGAATTAAAACTGTTCTAAAAGAGGCATACAAATGGCCAATAAACACATTAAAAGATGCTCAAGGTCACTAATCATTAGGGAAATGCAAATAAAAAAACACAATGAGATATTACTTCACAGTCGTTAGGATGTCTAGTATAAAAACCAAAATGAAACAGAAACAAAAACTTAACAATAACCAGTATTGGCAAGGGTATGGAGAAATTGGTACTCTCGTGCACTGTTGGTGGGAATGTACAGTGGTGCAGTCACTGTGAAAAACAGTATGGTGACTTCTCAAAAAATTAAACATAGAATTACTCTATGATCCAGTAATTCCACTTCTGGATATATACCAAAAGAACTGAAGATAGAGTTACAAAGACATATTTTGGACACTTATATTCATAGCAACATTATTCACAGTGTCAAAAAGGTGTAAGCAATTCAAATGCCCATGAACTGATGAATGGACAAGCAAGAAGTGGTCCATCCATAAAATGGAATGTTCTTCAGCCTTAAAAAGAAAGAAAATTCTGACATATGCTACAACATGGATGAACCTTGAGGACATAACACTGAGTCAAATAAACCAGTCACAAAGAGACAAATATTGTATGATTCCATTTATATGAGGTACCTAGAGTAACCAAATTCATAGACACAGAGGGTTAAATGGTAATTACCAGGGACTCGGGAGAGGGGAATGGGAAGTTATTGTTTAATGGGGACAGAGTTTCAGTTTTTCAAGATGAAGAGTTCTGGAGATTGGTTGCACAACGATGTTAATGTACTTAACACTACTGAACTCTATACTTAATAACTGTTAAGATAGTAAATTTGATGTTATGTGTAATTTACTGCATTGGGCATCTATGATATTTGAGATACAATAGTGGGTGCTAAAATGGATAGAGCATTAAGACAGAACCAAGACAGGCATGAGATGATAGCTTTAAAGGGAGTACAAGCATGTAAATAAATACCTATCATGTTATCACATTCAAATTGTGTGCCAGAACACAAACATGCTCCCCACCACAGGTTCTTACCAGATACAGTTAGTTGAGGATCTCGAGCTAAAATCATCCTGCAGTCATTCAATGACTGGTGTTTTTATAACAATGGGAGAGGACATAGAGAAACAGAAGAAAGCACTGTAAGAAGGAGCCAGAGATTGGAATGATATAGTCACAGGCAAGGGATGCCTGAGGCTATCAGAAGCTGGAAGAGACAAGGAAGTATTCTCCTCTAGAACCTTCAGAGACAGACTTGCCATCACCTTGATTTTGAACATCTACCCTCTAGAACTAAGATAATAAATTTCAGTTTTGAGCACCCAGTTTATCATACTTTGTTCTAGCAGCTCTAGAAAGGCCTTCTGTCAAGACTTCCTATACCCTTTATGTAGCGTTCTCTCAGAATAGGAAGGACAAAACACTGCAGTTTCCACACACTTTGTGACATATTTTAGCCATTAGATCTGCTGGCTGCTTTCTCACTTCCTCATCCTTTTTTCTCACCTATACAGCAAAGGCTGGCCATGAGTGCGGGAGGTCCCTCAGTTCCAGAACACCACTAGGAGATGTCTATACAAGGGGATGGGGCAACTATGGGTCATTTATCCTCCCCCCACCTCATTTCTCAAGGCAAACATGTCTTCCACGCAGTGATCCCGCAGCAGCTCTGACCCTTCTGCGTACCTCAGCCTAACCAACCCAGAGTGGCAATGCAACATTGGTGACAAACTTTAACCAAAGCAATCCCACACTCTTCTTTTGCCACTGCATGCCATCTGTTCTGTACTCTCCATCTCACAGGTCAGCAGGAAAGGGAGTGCAGTTAAGTTCATATTAGGCAGGTCTGGGTTTTTCTAATTGTGGGAGCTGTCATTGGGAAATTGCTTTTGAGAAATCTGGCTTAATAAAATGTGAGACCTAAACATATATCCTCATATGGTAGCTTATTAAATCCTCACAACTGCTCTGCAAAGTCAGGATGATTACTATACCCATTTTAGAGATGAGAAAACAAATCCAGAGAGATCTGGGGACTTTCCTAAGGTCACATAGCTCTTAAGTGGTACCTAGCGCTTTTTAGGTCTGGGGATAACGTGTTGGCACTTTGCCCACTGCAATCTCATTTTCATCTGTGCTTTGTGAAGGGTGAGATTCAGCAGCAGCCACACTGCCAACTTCCATTGAGCTGCTGCCATTATTTGTTTATTTGTTGTTGTTATTTTAACATTTGCCTCTAATATTGGCGGGCTGCTTCTCAAGGTTTCCAACTCCTATAGTCAATTTATGGAAGCTAAAAAGAAGACATTGACTCAAGCATCCTTGGGGGCTGCCTGTTTTAGGGAAGATCTGAGCCTTTAAAATAATTTTTCGCAAATGCTTCTAACTTGTAAAAAAAGCAAACACAGTCCTCCTAGTTTGGTATTTCTTTCTATTTACAGTGGTTAGCATATTTATTTTAGGCCAAATTAAGTTCTAGTTTTATGTGAACTGTGTATACTTTGTGTAGCCTGGGCCTTGAATAACCCATATTCAGAGACCACTGATCCCCACTGACAAATCCCCCAACACTTTTTTTCCCCAATTTTCAGTAATTCTCCAAGTTTAGATAGCTGCTAGGCCGGGTATGTAGTGGTCACAGCTATGGCCTCTTCCTCAGTTAGGAAGTCCCAAAATGGGAAATAGGCAGTTGTCTTTGAGATGTAGATTCTCAGTCTGCTCTGCCACCAGCAAAGGGAAAGCTCAGAAAGAAATCGTGCCAGGTTTTCTGAAGGTAGCCTCAAAGAAAAGGAGAGGAAGAGAGGTCTGAATGAATATGACCCAGGGGCAGGGGCTTAGGATATCAAGTGGGATGGCCTCTGACATCCTTTTCAGGCACTGCTGCAGGTCCTGGGGGTCATGCCTGCTCCCAGAGAGGGAGCCCTGAGTTGCTGTCATACTTTCCTCTTGGACTGGACCCTAAAGCCACTATAGTGCTGCCCCTCCTGGCTCTCTCCCTCTTTTGTTGCTAACACAGGGGGAAGCAAACAAGCAGCCTGCACCTTCCCACACGGAGGCAATTAATGAATTCTACAGCATCTTGCAGTCTTAGGGCATGGTGCCTGGTATGGAGATCTGGGCCCCTTTTAGAAACCATCTCCTGGTAGCCTCTCGGCTTCATGTCTTTATTCCTTGGTTGGGACTCCTCCTACCTCCTCTATTCCTCTACTTCCCTTCTGAAGGCTGCTTCTTTATCACACAGATTTGAGGGAATAATAGGTTGGACAACAATCGCCACTTGCTTCAGGGCTTCAAGACATTGGGAGACATTTTTTATTTTTATTTTTTAAAGGATTTAAAAATATATATATTTTATTGATTTTTTACAGAGAGGAAGGGAGAGGGATAGAAAGTCAGAAACATCGATGAGAGAGAGAGAGACATCTATCAGCCGCCTCCTGCACGCCCCCTACTGGAGTTGTGCCTGAAAGCAAGGTACATGCCCCCAACCGGAATCGAACCTGGGACCTTTCAGTCCGCAGGCTGACGCTCTATCCACTGAGCCAAACTGGTCTGGGCAGGACTTTTTTTTTTTTTCATTGAGGAAGGGAGAGGAAGAGGTAGAAACATCAATGATGAGAGAGAATCATTGATTGGCTGCCTCCTGCATGTCCCCTACTGTGCATTGAGCCTGCAACCCAGGCATATGCCTTGACCAGAATCGAACTTGGGACCCTTCAGTCCACAGGCCAATGCTCTATCTTCTGAGTCAAACTGGCTCAGCTGGGAGATATTTTTAAAAATAGATTTTTTAAAATTAATTTCAGAAAGAGGGAAAGAGAGAAACATCAATGATGAGAGATAATCATCATTCAGCTGCCTGCTGCATGGCCCCTGCTAGGGATTGCGCCTGAAACCCAGGCAAGTATCCTGAGCGGGAATCAAACCCTGACCTCCTGGTTCATGGATCTATATTCAACCACTAAGCAACACCAGCCAGGCTGGGGAGACATTTTTACCTGAGGGGAAAACCACACTTGGGATTCTAGTTAATAGGGCTCCCACACTTCCCTGATCAGGCCCCTTTGAGGCATTACCACACCTCACTTATATAAAAGTGATTTTTCACATTTATTTGTTTGCTTATCTGTAATTCAAATGTACTAGTAACTGTGTATCCTGTATTTAATCTGACACCCCCTTTGGGCAGCCCAGTGATTCACACCCCCACTGATGCTGGCACAGGGCAGCAAGTCAGGCTCCCAGCCTGCACTGGAGAATGAAAGGACTGTGGTGTTTGTAAACAGATTGAGCTTTCCTACCCTTCTCAGTAAATGACTCTGCTGTCACTCTCTGCAGAAAGTCTGGCCTGTTCATCATGCTCCGTGCCCATAGAGTCATGCCTTGGGCACAATACTTACTGGCTTCTAGTATGCCAGTAATTATGGGTTTTTCATAGCTTATTCTCCACTGGGCTTTGAGCTTCTTAAGGGCTGAGGCTCATTAATCTTGGCTCTTGTCCTCAACTCTTGCCCCTTTCATAAGATGCCCACAGAATTTGGGACCCAGGGAGGAGAGACCTTAAAGGAACACACACATGGATAAATAAGCCAATGCCTCTGATTGCACCAAAATCAAAGGGGTTGACTAGTGAAAGTTAAGGCCTGATGTGTTCTGCTTTATCCGATAGAATGGTGGGTCCCTAAGGGCAGGAACCTTACTTCTTTCTTTCTCTCCCTGCTCTATCCCTAAGCACCTAGCAGGTGTCAAATACCCAGCAAGTGCTCAGTAAACACAGGGTGGCAGGAATCAGCAGTTGTGTTCATGTTTCCTTCCCACTTCCATTAACATTTCAGAGGTGCTGGTAGCTATCTCCCAGGGAGGAGTGAGTCCACAGTGACTCCCTCTAGGGAAGTGAGAGTCAGAGTGGTCTGAAGTGCCAGAGGGCATCAGAAAGGAGTTAACTCCTTTCTTGGAGGAACCCACAAGCCTGGGAAAGGAGACAGGGCTCACCGAGGCCAGAGGCCAGCAGTGTTTGCCGAAGGTTAGGGTGGTGGGGGAGGCGGAGGTGGGAGAGTGGTGGGGAAGAGAGAGATAGAACCAGGCTAGGTCCTGAGAGGCAGACCGGGGGCTGCTGAAAGTCTGCAGGGAAGGTAGCAGTGCTGGGCAGCTTCAGGCTGGCTTTTCCGGCATTTGAGCTGGGAAAGGGAATGTTGGGCGACTTCACGCCAGCTCTGGCAGCGGGAGAGTGGGGATTTGCAAGAACCTGCTAGGTGGCCACTCTGTCGCCAGCTTGGGTAGGCAGCAAGCACGTGACCTTCCTGACCAATGGAGAAGCGGTGAGGTCCTAGGTCAAGGGAACTGATGGAGTGGAGCTTGGTGCACCATAGAAACTGGCCGAGGCCACAGAGGCTACCAGCCCTCGGGTGCTGGTGACCCGAGTGCGGGGCCTGGGAGAAGCACCAGGGCCTGTCCCGCCACTCGGGCCCTGGGTGCCTGCCGCAGCATGAGGACTGAGCTTTCCGTTGGTCGCTGCATGGGTGGGAGCCGGACACGAGTTATTGCCAGGAACTCGGGTGGAACTTCCCCTGGAGCCAGAGGGAACAGGACACTCCCTGTGCAGTTGGTAGAGGGAGAGGCTGGCCTTCCCTGGGGAGCTCTGGGATGGAGGCCTATCTGCTCTCCCTCTGGAATGGACCCTGATGGCCACAAGTGCCAAAGCTCATCCTCGTCCTGTGCCAGGTACAAATTCTGAGAAACCTCCTGCCCTGTCCCACATATCTGGAGCCTGAAAGAGTGGCAGGGGAGGTACCCAAACTCTAGAGGATGATTTGTGAGGGAGCCCCACTGTCTTTCACTACCAATGAGGGTGGACCATTCACTCATACCTAACATGGGACCTCACACCTAGTAGGTGCTGCAAGAGTGTTCATTGCTGAGGAAACAAATGAATGAATGAAGCCTGGTAATTGTTGCTAAGGCTGAGGATTGACCATTGGGGGATGCCTCCTAACTATTAGTGTTTCCATCTGAGGGGTTGCGACAATTCTCCAGTGCTGTGTGCCTCTTAAAACAGGGCCATGGAAGAGGACACTGTTGTTCTCTGGTGCCAAAGAAGGCTAAGCTCAACCCAAATAACTACAGTGCCTACTTTTGGGGGACATCATAAGTCTGAACAATGTTATGAAACAAAGCTCCTTCTTTTCCTAATGTCGAATCCTCTCAGCATCACTGTTCTCTACCAGGGCTGCGGGACACTCCACTTGGATAGCCTGTCTTAAATCCCTAACTCCATACCTCCACACCTTAGAGGTCCTCCAGTTTTGCCAATCCAGCTTCATGTGCCTCCTCTTTTAGGAAGACTCCTGCCTTCTTCCATTAAATGCAACAGACCTGTCCCCCATCCCTGACGTCCCCTGTACATTGTGCTGTGGTTCTACTTCTGGAAACATCCTGTCTCCTGGAGTTTGAGAAACCTTGGTTGAAATTCTGGCACCTCCATTTTCTAGCTTATATTGTTGAGCCACTTTACCTGCATCTACAAAACAGGATGATCAGAATAGCACTAGCATTGTTAAGAACGCAATGACTCATAAGACATCTGGCACAGAAATGGTTCTTGGCAAATGGCATCTCCGGGCTCCTGCAGGGTAGAGCTGTATCTTCTTTACTCTAATGACTTGGAGACAGCCCATGTGAGCAGGCACTCCAGGAAAACGTGTTGATTGAGCTGTCGCTGCACTGCCTTGCTTGGCCAGGAGTGATTCCCAAACTGAGAAGGGCTGAACTTGCAGGCTGTTGCTGGGGTTGGAGAAAGAAAGCAGGGGCTAGCCAGTCTGTGGGTAGTAGCTCAAAAAGCACTGGCCACCAAAACCAACTGCTTCTAGAATTGAGCATCCAGAGGGATCAACTCCCTTCAGCTACCCCCTAAGCCCAGCATGAACAGGAATTGGCATGCTTGGTTGTCTCCCTCTTTTAGTGTCACCCACAAGATGGCTGCCTCTGGAGGTCTGGGCCATGGGGCTGGAGCTCAGGCAGGCTTTATCCCTTGTCACAATTTGCCTGGTGACCCAGATTTGTACCAAGGCGCCAGTCTAACTCCCGCCTGGTTTGGGCTGGAGCAAGGGATTCCAGTTTTAGCAAATAAAAATACAGGATGTTCACTTATATTTAAATGTCAGATATACAACGAACACTTTTGTAGTATAAGTACGTTACATGCAATCTTTAGGACATACTTACCTATGCAATTATTTGTTGTTTATCTGAAAATCCCATGTAACTGGACTCCCTGCATTTTCCCTGGCAAATCTAGCTGGAGCTTGTCCAACTGCTGGGGATTGGAAGGGAATCAACCTTGGGGGGTGTAGTGGGAGGGAGCTGCTCCCACTGAAGGCACTTTGAATTGATGTCAGAACAATGGCATGGGTTGTTCTGTTTTTCTTTGCATAGAAAAAAAGCATTCCATGTCACTCAAAAGAAAACAGAACGGTGAATTTCAGCTCTCTGCCTTGCTCTATTGATGTTGACCCGGAACATGTCTAGATTCTGAAAGGGACATTGACTGTTAGACAAGTGGCTCTTTCACTTTCCTCTGTAACACTTCTTTTAATGGTTGGTGCCCACTACCCTGGCTCCCATTTAGAATACACTCAAGATGGGATGCATAGTGGCCATTTGTCTCTCCAGGGGTCCCTCTTCTCCTGGGCTGCTCAGATGCTTCAATTACAAAGGCCACTTAGTCCAATTGCCTGAGCCACAGACTAGGGTACAGGTATTACATATAAAAAAGAACAGTTTAATTTCCTCAGTACCTCTGAAGAGTTGGGCTGTTTATTTATTTTTAATCTTCATCCAAGGATATGTTTTTATTGATGTTTAGAGAGAGAGGAAGGGAGATAAAGAGAAACATCAATTGGTTGCCTCCCATGCATGCCCCGACCAGGAGTCCTGACAGGGATGGAACCCATAATCTGGATATGTTCCCTGATGGGAAATCAAATCTGCAACCTTTTGCTGTATGAGATGATGATCCAACCAACTGAGCCACCTAGCTAGGGCAGAGCCATTTATTTTATTTTATATTATCTTATTTTAAATATCTGTGTTTTTTTTTTATGGATTTGAGAGAGAAAGAGAGAAATACCAGATGCCTCTTGCATGCCCTCTACTGGGAATCGGTCCCCAAACCTGGGCATGTGCCCTGATTAGAAATCAAATCAGCACCTTTTAGGACACAGGAAGACAAACCCACCAACTGGGTCATTTGGCCACGGCAGGGTTCTTTATTTTTTACAACCTCTAATACTCACAACCCTGAGATCTCATGTTATTATTCCCATTTCACAGATGGGGAAACTGAGGTGCACACAGGGCAAACATTTTGTGTAGGGTCATGTAGCAAGTAAGTGGTGAGGCTGTAGTTCAGACTTTGCTTTCTCTGAATCCAGTGCCTGAACAACTCTTCCCCATTATCATCTTTTGCCTGCCAGCTTGATCAATCCCTTCTCAAGACCTCAGTTATTGTTGTTGTTGTTTTTTCATTTGGTAAATTATGGGGGATAGACAGGTTATCCCTGAGATCTCTCTAATGATTCTCTTTTCATAGAGATCACCAAAAACATGATCTCACTCACTATTATAATCTATGTGCTTGTTGCAGGCACAGAGACTTCTTAGATATTATTCTTTGCCCCACAATAAAATAACTGACCAACATTTATATTGCAAAGCTTGGCCAGCAACTAGTGGGCTTCCATTCTTGCATAGCATGGGCCTGGAGGATATAAATACACATTAAAGGTAAGGGCTCACAGTACTTTCTGTGCAGGCTACATGCTGTTGCACAAAACCCTTGATCTTTAGGCCTGAGTAGGAATGGGACAGTAGGATTAGCTAAGTACCCCAACACTCATAACCTAGTTGTAAATTATGAAGCATGGGCTTGGCCTATCCACCTGGATTCCATACTCCCCCAGACATTTTGAGAACAGAGGAAAGCACAGGTCCGAAACACTTGTTTTTGCCCTTCCATTCCAGCCTTGCTCCAATGCAGAAAGTGGCCAAGACTCTTCATAGATGCCACCTAGCACCTGCTCATCAGCAACTCTCCAGTGCCATGACTAAAGCTGACTTGGGCCAAGCTGAGGACCAGGAGGTGTTTCACTTTCTGAGTGGGGGCAGCATCTTGGTTTCAAATGTTCCTAGTTTCCCTTTATCTTTCTTTTTCTGGCGAACTCTTGCCTCTTATTCAAGGCCTAGTTCAGAAATCCTCTTCTCATGGGTTGTTCCCTCTCCTACCTACTCACTCACTCAGTCAGCGCCCTCCTGTGGGTGCTCATGATACTCAGTGTTATCACATTTGGAGTGCGAATTTCACTGTCTCTCAGTGGAGTGCTCTCTTCCCCACTGGGCTGTGAAGATGGAGTCCAAGTCTTTTTCACCTTGTTACCCTGAAGTGGTCTTCTTCCAGCTCTTTGTGTGGTATGCTCATTACTTTCAAGTCTCAGCTTAAATATCACCTCCTCAAAGAGGCATTTATTGACTTCCCTGGCTAAAACTCACTGAAACTGGCTATTCTTTTTCAGTGTTTACATAGCATTGATCATTGCTGAAATCAAGTAATATATATGTTTTCTTTTAGGTGAAAGTCACATAATATACAACTAACCATTTTAAAGTGTGTAGTTCTTTGGGATGTATTTCACAATGTTGTGCAACAATAATGTTTATCTAGTTCTAAAAGATTTTAATTACCCCTAAGGAAACCTTGTACCCATTAGCAGTTTCCTGATTCCTCCCCCCTGAAACCACTGATCTATTTTCTGTCTGTATGGATTTGCCTATTTTGGACATTATTACATATAAATTGAATAATATAAAGTGTGACATTTTGTGACTGGTTTATTTCACTTTGCATAATGTTTTCACGGTTCTTCCAAGCTGTAGAATGGATCAGTGCTTCATTTCTTTGTATGGCTAAATAATATTCCATTATATGGGTAGACCACATTTTGTTTGCCCATTCATCAGTTGATGGGCATTCAGGTTGTTTTCAGCTTTTAGCTACTGTAAATAATGCAGTTATGAACATTGCTGTACAAGTTTTTGAGTGAGCATCTGTTTTTCAATTATTTTAGGGATATACCTTGAGCGGAATTGCAGGATCAAAAGATAACACAATGTTTAATTCTTTGAAGAACTGCCAAACTGTTTTCCAAAGAGGCTGAATTCTTTCACTTAACTAACAGAAATGCAAAAAAGGTTCCAATTTTTCCACATTCTTGCCAACACTTATTTTGGTCATTCTATTACAGCCATACTAATGGGTGTCAACTACAACCTGGTGTGGTATTTGCTTTTTATTTCTTTTTGTTTTTCCCTCCCAAAAGTGGGCTTCATGAGGCCAAGGGGTCATGTCTACTCCATTTTTTTTTTTGCTATATTCAGCACCACCCCCTGGCACATAGTGAGTTTTCAACCTCTGGAGGTTGAGGAAATGCATGAGTGAATTTGTTCTTATTGAATCCTGGGCTCACAGTCAAGGTCTGTAGTGGCTGTGTTGTACTTCCTAACCCAGTGGCCCTGGCATGTGCTCTAGATCCCAGGGAAAGAGGCTTTCAGGACCACCCAAAGGGCCAGACCCAAGCAGATGTCCTGGCTCAGTTGGACTTGGAGTAATGAAGCAGGAGCTGGAATGGGGCTCAGTCCATGACAAGGATCATATGCTCCAAGTTGGGGGTATAGAGGGAGGTGAACAAGCAAGGCTGAGAAGCCCTCTGAGCATTGGCTTACAAGCCAGTGGCTCCTCTGCAGGCTCCTTTGTAACTTCTCCTATAGCAGCCCCTTAGAAAGTTCTTTCCAGCCTTGCCTCACATTTAATGTTGCTCCTTTGAGATTTGGAGACCAAGTTCTGGTTTAATGACCTGGGGGACTGAACCTCTTCAGGTGTAGCTACTGGTAATTGTCCCACAGTTGCAACCACAGAGGTGGGGGCTCCTCCCACTGCCTAATGGGGAAAGGAGATGGCTTAGGGGGAGGTGGTGGTGCTGAGATTTCTTCTAACTTGTCTGGCTTGACTCTCCTGTCCTGGGGCCTGGTGAAGCTTGCAGGCTACAGATCATGGGTAGCTCGGGCCCTACACAGCCCACAGATGCCAAGGCTTTTTTTTCTGACATAGCAACACGCACATGTATCCCATGGATTTTACCAAAATAAGCCCTTGGGAAAATCTTTGGTTGTTTCTCTAAAAATTAAACAAAGTTGCCATGTAACCCAACAATTCCACTCCTAGATCTATACCCAAAATAATTGAAACAGATGTTCAAATAAAAACTACTACACAAATATTCATAGCATCAAAATTCACAATAGCCAAAAGATGCAAACAACCCAAATGTCCATCAATAAATGAATAACTAAAATGTGATGTTGCCATACAATGGCATATTATCTGTACTAATAAAAGGATAATATGCTAATTAGGGTGGATGTCCATCCAGACAAAGTCACAGTGGCTGTGAGTCCCAGGGCTCAGGCAGCTATGGGCTCAGGCAGCCTTGAGCCCTGGCAGCTGTGAGACTTGGGCCTCATAGCAGCGGCTGCAAGGCCCAGGGCTCAGGCTTCACAGCTGCTGTGGCTGGCAGTGGCAGCAGCAGTGGGGTGATGGGGGCTGCACCTTCCCCTGGTCATCCCTGTAGCCTCCCACAGAGGGAGTCTAGACTGTGGCTTAGGACATCACCTGAGGGCTCCTGGACTGTGAGAGAAGGCAGGCCAGGCTGATGATCCTTCTCCAGTGCACAAACTAATATAATGTTATATGTCAATTATATCTAAATTAAAAAA
Organism: Lasiurus cinereus; assembly: GCA_011751065.1. Lineage (NCBI taxonomy): Eukaryota > Metazoa > Chordata > Mammalia > Chiroptera > Vespertilionidae > Lasiurus > Lasiurus cinereus. Next base: position 1,743,862 of record JAAGEH010000015.1, read on the forward strand.
GAATAAAGTACTGATATGTACTACCACATGGATAAACCTAGAAAGCATTACTGTAAGTGGAAGAAATCAGATACAAAAGTCCACATATTGTATGATTCTATTTATATGAAATATTTAGAACAGGCAAATAAACAGAGACAGAAAGCAGACTACCAGCTGCCAGGGGCTGGGAGTGAGATGGGAACTAATGGCTTAATGGGCACATAGTTTTCTTTTGGTGCAATGTTTTGAAAATAGGCAGAGATGTTGGTTGCACAGCATTGTGAATATACTAAATGCTACTGAATTGTCCACTTTAAATTGTTCATTTTCATGTTACGTGAAATCATTTTCATGTCACCCCTATTGTTTCTTTTTTTTTTAAGATGCCTTCTCTAGCTAATGCCCTGTTAGGTTTCAGGATTGATAGTCTTTAGGGTTCAGTTTCAGAAAAATATAAGAAAATGGCAGGCAGCTTCATGCCAGGAAGCAGTGGGCATTGGCCTAAGTACCCACACAGTGCACAGGAGGAGAACTCACTGCTTTGTTTCTATAATGTTTCTTGGCATTTTAATTCTTTAGAGAAGTAACCAAATCAATACCTACTGTTTGTACCCTTATGAGCCAGTGTCCAGAAAATACATGATTGGAGACTCCTCTAGCTTTTCACCTTCAGATATCAACCCCCCCCCCCCAGCCACCACGGGGGATTTCGGGGGAGGGCACATAGCCAAATGTAGAAAGATTCACAGTCAATTTGGCAATGGAAAAAGCAAAATACAGCCTCTTCTGGGAAGTGGACATAACTTCAGAGAGAAATATCTGCTGCAGGTCCATAGCATGTACAATAGTCCAGGAGGCTGGCCTTGATTAGTAGATAAGTATTCAGATGAGTGGTGCTACTGAGCTAGGCCCTCTTTCTGAAGTTCAGGGAAGACCTCAAAAATGGAAATTAGGTTTTCAGGAACCATCTTCCCTTTCCAGGGGAATTCCAAGGGCATTCAAATGCTATTGGCCTCAAAAGACCACCTTAATAAGGAGTCAGACTCTAGCTAAGTCCTTAGGTCAGCTCTGAGCTGAAATCTCCCAGGTCTGCTTAGTCTGCTTGGAATCAGGAATGCTGGCCTTGAATTCAGTTTCAAAGCACATAGGGACTAATTCAGACATTAATTAACATAGCTTTCAATCATATCTCCTGATGCCAGGGAGATCTTTCTAAAGTATACATCTCAACGTTTATTCCCAACTTAAAACTCTCCTAGGCCTCCCTATTGCCTTTGGGAACAAATGCAAGCTCTGTAGTCTACATATCAGAACATTTGTAGATCCTGGGTTTAACCTGCTGGCTCTAGCTTCAAGCTACTTGCTAGACTCTTTTCCCCAACCCCTCCCTTCTACCACTTCCCCCAATAGGAGCTTGGTAGAGGTCCAACCACAGCTTGCAGACCTGGAGTGGAGGAGCAGGATTTGGGCTACCAGCTATGCTGAGACATGGGATGGACTCCAGGACAATAGGCTTGGTAACTGAAGTCAGAGCAGATGTGCTTCAGGTCTGCCTTGAGCTACCTTGGGTGGACTGGGTACTGGCCTCAACTTTTGCTTTACTAGACCTTAAAGTCGCCACTCTGGACCTGTCACACTGATAACAACTCAGCACTGTGGAGCCTTCCTTTGCCCACAGTTTCTTGGCCTTTGTCCATGGTCTCAGCTTGCAATGTCCTTTTCCCACTTCTAAAATTTTTAAACAAAAAGGAATGTTATTAACTCATAACAGGAAGTCCAATGATAGGACAGGCCCCACAGTATCATCAAGCACTCAGATATTTTTTTTCTGACTCTCTTTGTTGTCATCCATAGCACTCATCCAAAGGCCGATTCACCTTGTGACCCTTATATGGTTGGCTATAATAATTTCGGCTGCTGATTTCTTGTTGCCCTCACTGGGCAAGAATCCATAGAGATCTTGATGGGCCTGCTTAGTTCACAGGCTCACCCCTGGATCAGTGACTGTCATGGAAGGGAATGCCATTTGTCTTTTGGCTCAAACCTAGGTTCCTGCTTTTCATTCTGAAATGTATAACTATGTGTGTTACTAAGCCCTGCTCAGTTCCTGTCCCCAAGGCCAAGTCAGGCGTTCACTTCTCAAGGCTCCCCAGCCTCTGTGCCTCTTTTGTCACAGCACTGCTGCCACTGTGTGGTCATTGAGTTGTTTTTTTTTCTCTCTCAGCACCAAGAAAATGGGGGCAGGGAAATGTCTTGGGTACTCTGTGGCCCTAGAGTCTGTCCTAGAAAAGCTGCTTTGCATTATTTGGTGAGTGAAAAAGAATGGGTAACTGAATGGTTTGGTGGGTGCAAAGTTTGACCAGTGTAAGCATAGGATAGGATAGGATGGAGTGTAAAGGGTGGGGAAGGCTATTGCAACAGGCAGGTTTCAGTATGTAGAGGCCAGAGTCAATAGGAATGTGTCTGTGTGTGGGCAACTCCAAGTCCCCATTGCTCTCTTCCCATGTATAAGCTGTGATCTATAGCCACAGGCAGACTCAGGTGATTAGAGGCTGGCCTGGTGTGGCTCCTTTAAGCAGCTGGACCTATACCAGGTCTGACCCATCTTCCATCCCTCCTCCTGACCTTTCCTAGCCACTGAATTTCCCCCCTCCATTCATTTGCCTGTCCTCATCTCATCCTGTGGATTTGACACACACTAGTGCCTTCTGTCTGGTTATTTTTTCCCGCACTTAAACAAAATCTTTATTGTTGAAAGTATTACAGATGTCCCTCTCTTTTCCCCTCATTGTGTCTCTTGGATGATTAGTGACTTTGACATGTTTTCATGTGACAATGAGGTACCATCTCACACCTGTCAGAATAGCTGTCATCAACAAATCAACAAATGACAAGTGCTGGCGAGGATTCGGAGAAAAAGGAAGCCTCATGCACTGCTAGTGGGAATGCAGACTGGTGCAGCCACTGTGGAGAACAGTATGGAGTTTCCTCAGAAAACTAAAAATGGAGCTCCCATTTGACCCAGTAATCCCACTCCTAGGAATATATCCCAAGAAATTAGAAGCACAAATCAGAAAAGATATATGCACCCCTATGTTCACAGCAGCACAATTTACAATAGCTAAGATTTGGAAACAGCCTAGGTGCCCATAAACAGATGAATGGATTAAAAAACTCTGGTACATCTATACAATGGAACACTACACTACTGTAAAAAGGAAGGAACTCTTCCATTTCCAATGGCATGGAGGGTCCTAAAGAGCATTATGTTGAGCAAAATAAGCCAGTCAGAGAAAGATAAATATCACATGATCTCACTCATTTGTGTAATATAATGCACAACATAAACTAATGAACCAAAGTAGAGTCAGAGAAAAAATATTTTAGAATATAATAGAAATAACCCTGCTATTTGCAGATTTAAAAAAATATTTCTTTATTGATTTCAGAGAGGAAGGGAAAGGAAGAGAGAGATAGAATCATCAATGATAAGAGAGAATCAGAGATTGGCTGCCTCCTGCATGCCCCCTACTGGGGATTGAGCCTGTAACCTGGGTATGTGCCCTTGGCCAGAATCAAACTTGGAACCCTTCAGTCTGCAGGCCGATGTTCAATCCACTGAGCCAAATTGGCTAGAGCTATTTGTAGATTTTTAATATTTTCTATCACTTTTTGTGATATTATACTAAGTCAGTACAGTTTTGCTTATATTATATTTAAAATATTTTTCTTGAAATATTAATTTTTATTGCATGTAATATATTTAAAATTATTTTCTTGAAATATTAAAGTTTATAGCATATAATATTATTATACTTAAAATAGTTTTACTTGAATTATTAATATTTATTGCATATAACATTATATTTAAAATCCTTTTTCTTGAAATATTAAGGTTTATTGTATGTAACATTATTATATTTAAAATAGTTTTTCTTGAAATATTAATGTTTATTGCATGTAACATTATTATACTTAAAATTATTTTTCTTGAATTATTTTTTAAAAATTCCTCCCAAATTCAGCTCCCTGCTCAGAGGTCACCACCATAAGTGACATATTGGGGTATATGATGTCATAGCTTAAATAAGCATTTTTTTGTACACAGACGTGCAATGAAATATGTGGTATTACCCATGACCTACATATTGATTTTCTACATGCTTTACCACTTAATTTGGATACAGGATATTCCCATGACAGGACACATAGACCCATCTCACTGTTGCAAGAGAAAAACATAACCCTTCTCAAAAGTGGACAAAGGAATAGAAAAGATATTTCTCCAAAGAAGATATTCATGTGGCCAATGAGCAAATGAAAAGATCCTCAGTATCACTGATCAGTAGGGAAATACAAATCAAAACCACAATGAGATATTACCTCAAACCCATTAAGATGGCTACCATTATAAAAAATATATATTTTTTATTGATTTCAGAGAGGAAAGGAGTGGGAGAGAGATATAGAAACACCAATGATGAGAGAGAATCATTGATAGACTGCCTCCTGCACACCCACTACTGGGGATTGAGCTCCCAACCCCGGCATGTGCCCTTGACCAGAATCAAACCCAGGACCCGTCAACTCACAGGCTGATGCTCTATCCACTGAGCCAAACCAGCTAGGGCAGGATGGCTACTATTTTTTAAAAAAATCACATTCAGGGAGAATCCAAGATGGCGGCATAGGTAAACACCTATACTGCTGCCTCGCACAACAATTTCAAAACTACAACTAAAAGACAGAACGGACATCATCCAGAACCACAGGAAAGCTGGCTGAGTGGAAGTTCTACAACTAGAGGGAAAGAGAGGGGCTCACGGAGACCCAGAGGAGCTGCAAAAAGCTGAGGTACGGAGACGAGCACGCTGAGAGAGCGGGTGCCGGAGAACCTGGCTGGCTTTCTCTGGCGGGAGGGAGACGGAGACTCTCAAAGGCATTGAACCCCTTGTCCTGCGACACTAAACCCCAGATCCAGCCGAAACTCATACGGGGGGAGTTTGGACTGTGAAAAGGGAGAAGTGCACGGAAATTTAGGGGAGTTGCAAAGGATCGGAGGTCTGGTCGCGCACGGCACCACGCGGAGGACGGATTGCTGATTGTGCCGCTGGCTTTCGCGAGTGGGCGGGAGACAGACCCTCCGATCTGTGCCACTTCTGAGTCCACTGGGCCCCTATTTTGGGCGAAACCCTGGGGACCTAGACTCGTGTGGTCCTGGTTCGCAGGGGAGCCGGAAAGGCAGCGGTTGGAGGCGCTGCGGGTGCGCGCGCACAAGGACCGCTCCAGCCATTACCCAGTCACGTGAGACTCAGGGGCCGTGGAGGGCGGGGCCGACTGGAAGGCAAGGCGGTCCCTTAAGCCCTGAGACTCCACCCTCCCAAGCTCAGCAGAGGCTTCTGCGGCTGAATCCAGCACAGAAGTTTCCCGGCACAGTGAAAATGCCGAGACAAGGGAAGGGATTACAAGCAAAAGAAATGGAGGAAAAAAAACGACTGGATATAGAGTTCAAAACCACGCTTATAAGGTTTTGCAAGAATATGCTAGAAAAGATGAATAAATTTAGTGAGACCCAAGAGAAGATAATAAATACACTGACTGAAATGAATACTATTACGCAGAGTACTAACAGCAGACTAGAGAAAGGCAAGGATCAAGTCAAAAATTTGAAATATAAAGAAGCAGAAAACATGCAACTGGAAAAGCAAGAAGAGAAAAGAATCCAAAAATGTGAAGATAATGTAAGGAGCCTCTGGGACAGCTTCAAGCGTACCAACATCAGAATTGTGGGGGTGCCGGAAGAAGAGAGAGAGCAAGATACTGAAAACCTGTTTAAAAAAATAATGACTGAAAACTTCCCACATCTGGTAAAAGAAATAGACTTACAAGTCCAGGAAGCACACAGAACCCCAAAGAAAAGGAACCCAAAGAGGACTACACCAAGACACATCATAATTAAAATGCCAAGAGCAAAAGAGAAAGAGAGAATATTAAAAGCAGCAAGAGAAAAACAGTTTATTACCTACAAGGGAGCACCCATACGACTGTCAGCTGATTTCTCAACAGAAACGATGCAGGCCAGACGGGAGTGGCAAGAAATATTCAACATGATGAACAACCAGAACCTACAACCAAGAATAATCTATCCAGCAAAGCTATCATTCAGAATTGAAGGGCAGATAAAGACCTTCACAGAGAAGAAAAAGCTAAAGGAGTTCATCAACTCCAAACCAGTATTATATGAAATGCTGAAAGGTACCCTTTTAGAAGAGGAAGAAGAAAAAGGTAAAAGACAAAAAATTATGAACAACAAATACACATCTGTCAACAAGTGAATCTAAACATTAAGTGAATTAAAAATCTGATCAACAGAATAAACTGGTGAATATAATAGAATCAGGAGCACAGAAAGGGAGTAGACTGATAATTCTCAGGAGGACAAAAATCATAAAGCATCAAACAGACTGTGAAATTATAGCAGAAAGATTAAAGTTAGGTGAGGTAAATAAGTGATCAATCAAAGGACTTGTATGCATGCTTATAAACATAACCAATGATCACAGACACTGAGGGGTCGGGGTATGCCTGGGAGGGAGGGGGGGCAATGGGGAGATATGTATAAAAAATTAATAAAAATTAATTAAAAAAAAATCACATTCAGAAAATCGCAAGTGTTGGCAAAGATTTGGAGAAATTGGAACCCTTGTGCACTGTTGGTGGGAATATAAAATGATACAGGCACTGTGGAAACCTCTATGGTATTTCTTCAAAAATTAAAAACAATTACTATATGATCTAGCAATACTACTTTTGAGTATATTCCCCAAAGAATTAAAATCTGGGTCTCCAAACAATATTTGTATACCCATGTTCAGAGAGGCTTTGTTAATAATAGCTAAAATGTAGGAGCAAACCCAAGTGTCTCAGTAGACGAATAGATAAGCAAAATGTTATATAATGGAATATTATTCAGCCTACAGAAGAAAGAAAATTCTGATATATGCTGAAACACAGATGAGTGTTGAGGACATTATACTAAGGGAGAGAAGCTAGATACTAAAACATGAATGCTGTATGAATCCCCTGCTATGAGGTATTTAGAGTAGTCAAATTCATAGAGACTGAGATTATAAAGGTAGGTGTCAGGCCTGAGAAGAAGGGGCAATGAGGAGTTATGATTTAATGGGTATGGAGTTCAGTTTTGCAAGAGGAAAATTATTCTGGTGATGGATGGTGGTGATGGTTATATAACAATAAGAATGTACTTCACACCACTGTACTGTGCATTTAAAAATGGAAAAGAAGTCAAGAGTGCCTTTGATAAACTCATCAATGGACTGGACATAGCTGGAACACAATGAGCTAGCTTGAAAAATGTCAATAGAAACTTCCAAAACTGAAATGTAGAGAACAAAGAATGAAAAGTGGAAGAACATATCCAAGAGAGGTAGGACAAGTACAGAAGCTGTAAGGTATCTATAAGTAGAAGAAGAGAAATGGGGGAAAGAGAAAGGAACAGAAAAACTTTTGAAGTGGTAATTGCTGAGGATCTGCCAAAATCAATTAGTGACATGAAAGCACACTCAGGAAGCTCTGAACACATCAAGTAGGAGAAATAACAAAACCCAAACCAAAACAAAATCTGCATTAAACATATCATATTCAAAATGCAGAAAATCAAGAGAAAGGATGCTTAACAGAAGCAGAGGTAACCAAAAGTGTGAAAGGAATTCATTCTATTACTTCCCTGTCTGTGCCTCTACCACATAACCGGTGGGTCTAACCCATTGGAGGGAAGTGCAGAGTAGTGTGGGAGATCTGGAGTCCCAGCTTTGAGCGAGAGCACCAGAAGAGGGTCCACTAGGATCCATGGAATGTGGCGAAAGCATTCAGTTTCAAACAGTTTAGGCTGTTCATGAACAGAATGGACAGCCTGTACAGGTGTTGTGTGTGGAAAATTCCAGAGCTGGGCCCACATGGCTGTGTCCTAGTCAACACTGTGCTGTACTCCCAGGCTCAGCAGTTAGTTTGGATTCCTAGCACTTGCAAAAGCAGCATGGTGAGATTTCCTCAGTAGAAGGGCAAAGCTTCCAGGAGCAGTTCTGGAAAACCTAGATCAATAAGTCCTCCCCAGGTGTTAGTTTGGTTTTTCCTCCATCCTTACCAAATCAGCATGTCCCATTCAGTAAGCAAACTTTCCACTGTTACCTTCCTTACCTCCTCTTCTTCCCCAATCCCTTTCATCTGGAAAGGTTATTTGCGGAGGGACTAAAACATTTTCACAAACACTGTTATACAAATGAAGCAGAAAAACACGGCATGTTCAGGAAGTGGTCAGGACAAAATTCTGAAGTTCTGCAAGTTTCAAAAGGGGTTACCATAACACTTTTTATCCTATCTGATTCTCCAGTGAGAGGGTAAGGAAAAGGGCCAGGCCTTTCTAGACACCACTCAGTAAATCTTGGTGTGAGCACCAGGAGAGAGGGCAGGAAGTAGATAGTCAATCCTTGTTGCAAACTGCAACTAATAGGGCCAGTCCTGCATGACAAGTCAATGCAGAGGACCCTCCATAAAGGGGGTACAAGTCAGAGTGTGTGGAGGGCTCCCAGGCACTGTGACAGGCCCAGCTCCACGTGAAGACTCCATAGGCATCTCGACTGAGGAGTGCAATCGTGTGCATCAGAAATGCAGTGTCCACGAGCAAATCCAACTCACTGAGCTCCATTAGAGATCAAGCCCTTCATCTCTGGCATCTGCAAGGGACTTAGATAGTGCAGCAGGTCAAGACTGAAATCAGGAGAACCAAGATGGTGGCATAGGTAAATATCTATACTTGCTGCCTCTCACAACCACAACAGAATTACAACTAAAAGGCAGAGCAACTATCACCTAGAACCATGGGAAAGCTGGCTTAGTGGAAGTTCCACAACTAGAGAGATGAAGAAAGCACATTGAGACTGGTAAGAAGTGCAGAGGCGAGGAAAGTGCTGCACCTGGATGTGCTGATCTTTTAATTGGGAGTGAGATACAAGTTCCTGCTTGCTCTGAACTCTAGTTCTGGGCAAGACTCTGGTGGACCCAGACACATATGGGGAGAAACTGGGCTGTCTGGCTTCAGGACAGGAGTTAGAGGGCAGCTTTCTCTCAGAGGTACTCACAGCAATCATTGTTTTGCATAGGGGTGTGAAACACAGAGACCCAAGGACCTCTCCAGTGCAGGTCTGACTGGCAGCCATTGCTGTTTGCTCCACCCTGGTGATTCCCAGAGACCCCACCCCACGCTGTGAGCATTGGCTTTTGCATGTGAATGGCCTGTCCTTTCTCCATATAAAACCTGTCAAACTGCAGCTGAGTCAGAGAGCCCTAGAGCTTGCAAAAGAAGGCCCAAGGTCAGACAACAGCAGCCTGCCTTGCTTCACAGTTGGGCCTATCTGGGCACTTCCTAACCTCATACAAAGAGGAGGAATCTGCAGATGTCTCTGTAGCTCCTGCTGTGTGGCCCCAGACAGAGGCTGACCTTATACCTCCTTGGAGATCCAAGAGCCAGTGTACCCAGGGTCATAGTGAGACCATATCAGATTACAACTCTGCACATCCATAAGAAACATACTCAAGAGGAAGACTCAATGAGCACCAAAACCCCATTGAAGCAAGTCCTGCCCCATAAGGGTATCTCCTGCACAACAGATCTTTCAGAGTAGAGACAGCTAGTCATCACAGCCAATTGGCTGGAGGTCAATTCCTCCCAGTGATACCAACAGCAATCAAGGCTGGAGGTCAATTCCTCCCAGTGATACCAACAGCAACACAATGAGACTGTGCAAACAGCCCACAAAGTGTTGCACCAAGAGTGTCCACCTCAGGTGACTGGGGAGGCTGAGCCACTGGGTCCTATAGGACACCTACCACACAAGGCCACTCTATCAACTCAAGGAGACTTAGCAGCTACCCAGTACATAGAAACAAACACAGGGAAGCAGCCAAAATGCAGAGACAAAGAAACAAATCATAAATGAAAGAAATGGATGAAAGCAAAATACTGAATATAGAGTTCAGAACCATAGTTATAAGGTTACTCAAGAATATTTTAGAGAAATATTTAGTGAAACTCTCAAGGATATGAAAAGGACCAATCAGAAATTAAGTATACACTGACTGAAATAAAGAATAATATACAGAGATTCAACAGCAGACTAGAGGATCCCAAGAATCAAGTCAAAGATTTGAAATATGAAGAAGCAAAAAACACCCAACCGATAAAACAAAAAGAAAGAAGTATCCAAAAAAATGAAGTGTAAGGAGCCTCTGGGACAACTTCAAGCATACCAACATCAGAATTATGGGGGTGCCAGAAGAAGAGAGAGAGCAAGATATTGAAAACCTTTTTGAAAAAATAATGACAGAAAACTTCCCCTACCTGGTGAAAGAAATAGACTTACAAGTCCAGGAAGCACAGAGAACCCAAACAAAGAGGACCACACCAAGACACATCATAATTAAAATGCCAAGGGCAAAGGACAAAGAGAAGTTTAAAAGCAACAAGAGAAAAACAGTTAGCTACATACAAGGGAGTACCCATACGACTGTCAGCTGATTTCTCAACAGAAACTATGAAGGCCAGAGGGAGTCTCAAGAAATATACAAGTGGTGAATAGCAAGAACCTACAACCAAGATTACTCTACCCAGCAAAGCTATAATTTAGAATTGAAAGTCAGATAAAGAGCTTCATAGACAAAAAAAGCTAAAGGAGTTCATCACCACAATAGCAGTATTACATCAAATGCTGAAGGATATTTTTTAAGAAGAGGGAGAAGAAGAAAAGGGTAAAGATAAAAATTATAAACAACAAAGTGACAACAAATACATATCTATCAACAAGTGAACCTAAAAATCAAATGAATAGCCAAAACCGGTTTGGCTCAGTGGATAGAGCATCAGCCTGTGGACTTAAAGGTCCCAGTTTCGATTCCGGTCAAGGGCATGTACCTTGGTTGCGGGCACATCTCCAGTAGGGGGCGTGCAGAAGGCGGCTGATCGATGTCTCTCTCTCATCGATGTTTCTAACTCTCTATCCCTTTCCCTTCCTCTCTGTAAAAAATCAATAAAATATATATTTTTAAAAAATCAAATGAATAAAAAATCTGATGAACAGAACAGACTAGTGAATGTAATAGAATCAGAGGCATGGAAAGGGAGCAAGACTGACAATTCTTGGGGTGAAGGGGTTGTGGCGGGTGCAGGAAGAGATTGGACAAAGAGCTTATACCTATGAACAAGGTGATGGCAGGGTGGGGAGAGGCCTGGAGTAGGGGTGGGAACCTGGTAGAGGGGAGCTATGGGGGGAAAAAAGAGGAACATCTGTAATAATCTGAACAATAAATATTTTTAAAAAATTGAAATCACTTTCCCTAGGGGGTAGCTGTATTGTTAGCCCAGTCAGCTGTGCTGTGCTGGAGTCACATGACTTTCGGGGGCTCTGTTCATAAGATGGCAACATACACATGTCATCTCTGGGGCCTTTGTAACTCTGAAGAACAAACCAATGACCTCTGTCAAAAGGTCCTGAGCATGGTGCCTAATAAACACTGTCTGACTATTGGTTGTGGGACCCAGGGTTGAATTTGTGGACTGAGCAGGCCTAGCAGAGGAAGGCCATTACCATAATGCCTTTCATCAACTCCAATGAAGTTAGCAGTGTGAATATTTCATCTTCAGAGGAAAAGATGAACTTGATGTCCTAAATTATTCACCACAGTGGAAATTCAGTGGCTTTTGAATAAAATGATAATATTAAAAACTACAGAATCCTTGGGACACTAGCATTGAGTGCCTAAATCATACCAAGTGAACACTTGTTCTCTATGAGATGACAGACTGTGGTTTCCAGAACCTTCTCTCCAATTTCCCTCCCATGAAATGGGCAAATTCCATTGAATAAGTTACCCACAGAGTCATGAGCTAGCAAAGGCCACAAGGAAACCTTTTCAGCCTTTAAAGAACTTGCTTAAGGAACAAAACTTTGATAGGCAATGGAAGGGAGCTGGTTGTTTAACCAGAGACACTAGGAGCTTCCCTTTGAAAAGCCACCAATTCTTAGCCTCAAGGACATGTCATCCAAGTATAAAATGATTCTTGAATGAATACTTTGTAAACCTGTTTAGGATCATAAAGACCATGGACTGAACCTGAATCTAGACTTGGACTCATCCTTAGGATGAGAGACACCTTGGGGTATTTTCTTCCCTAATGCCTCTGGCTTCCCTTTTAGAACAAAGGATTGGCCCTCAGAGAGGACAAATAGCACCACTTGTGGCAGAGCTGGAACAAAGACCTAGGACCATGCAGGTGGTGCCTTTCCATGGTTCCGCTCTATCTACCTATACAGAGTGATTATTAAGACCAAAGTTGTCCACAACAGGTAGAGAACATGGATCACAAAAACCACCATAGTATCCTCTCCTCTATAGTGAAGATGACTTGAATTTTGCTTTTGTGCCATCCCATACCCAGGCTCTCACCTACATTCAACTACGTATTTATGATTATTTTCATATCAGCTTCCTTCAGTCACAGCTAGCTAGACAATTTGGAATTTAACTTGGTAGTGCGTCTGTGTAAAGTAAGGTTTTTGAAAATAATCTAACCCAAGAGCAAACAAAATGATTCAATTTACCTATGTTCAAGGCTTTGGCAGAAGAGGAACACAGGTGTGTGTGTGTGGTGGGGGCTTCTGGCAAGGAGAACAGCGTGAGTCAGTGGAATGCTTTGTTTCCCCAGAGCTGAATATGTGCCTAACCACAAATCACTAATGAAAAGGGAAGTACCAAAGGAGATCCAGTTTGGAAGTGGGAAACCTGAAATTTGGGCAAGCCAAAGCCCACACCCCTCACTGAAGAAAGAAAATGGGTAATAGGGGAGGCCTCAAGGGAGCCTGAATCTGAGGGTCTGGGGAGGATACCTTGAGAAGACTAATTCACGTGTCCCAAAGTGAATCCATCTTGGGTAGTGAGAAGAGTTCCTACATGGAAGAAAGAGAAACTAAAGCCAATGCCATTGTGAACTGAGAGTGCTGAGATTTGGGGGCAAGCCAAGCTCAAGAGGGGGTTCCAGAGGACATCAGAGGGTGCAGCTGTCTATTCCCACTGCAACACCATATTTAAGATCTTCTCTCAGGTGCTTTGGGTAGCAGTGAGGTTGAGGAGAGGAATGTTTCCACCTGTGCTGGAGCACAGTCCTTATTCTAGGGACAATTTGACCCAGAGCTAAGAAAATAGGACTCTCTTTTGGACTCATCTGAGCAGGACCTACCAACCAGTAGGCACAGCTGGAAGAGACCAAAGCAGGAAGCTTGTGAGGGGTGCATTGGAGAGGGGGGCTACCTATTGAGACTATGCCTACCACCATTTTATGGGATATATAGTCCCCCAGGGGCCCATCTGATCCAGGCAGTATTGGTGGTTGCCCAAGCTAGGACTAACCAGGGCCTTGCCTTTGAGCAACAAAGAGGCCATCAGCTGCCCCCCTCCCCCACCGTAGTGATGGGGATGGATATAGGATCGTGACCTCTCAACACATCCACAAGAAACAATCTTCCTGGAAGCATATGAGCACCTTTTCTATTAACCTGAACACTCTTTTCTGTACTATTTGAAAAGAGAGAAGATGAGGGCTCTAAAGATGTCCACTCCCCCACACTTGGCCAGGGCCCTCACTCCAGAGCAGCCATAAGTCACCCTTGTGACATCACATGACTTAAGCAGCTGGTTGCCCCACGACTGAGACTCTAGAATTTTGAGGACAGTATATATAGGGCATCGCTGCCGCGACCAAAGGCATTTCTGACTCCAGTTTTGAAGTGATAGGATCCTGGGTACCAAATGCTTGATGATGTAGAGCATCAACATGGCTAGTCAGAGTAACCATGAGGTGCACGAAGCCAAGCTGGCCCCATCAGAGGATGGACAACCACCAGTAATGGTCCAATGTGATACATCCCCAGATCCTCAAGTGGGTCCCAGGGAGGCTTTGGAGAGGCATGGGGGCCAAGAAGAGAACCAAGATCCAAGCCTGCCAGACAACCCACCAACACAGGATCCAAACCAAAGCACCACCAATGGAAACAACATTCATCTTGGGCCGTCCTTCCCAAGAAAGCTTTGGAGGATAGTGGAGGACGATGCCTTCAGCTCTGTGCACTGGAATGATGATGGAGACACCGTGATCATCGAGGAAAACCTTTTCCAGAGGGAGATTCTCTGCCGAAGGGGCGAGGAGCAAATCTTTGAATCGAACAGCCTGAAGAGTTTTATCTACTTACTGAGCATTCATGGCTTTAGCAAAATATGCCCTGGTGACTCTTCAGTTTGCTCTCAAGGGAACAAGATAATGGTAAATTAGAAAATCCTCCCAGTTCCCATGTTCCCTGTTACTCAAACATCTTCCTAGTGGGCCCAGAAGAACAACATACTAAAAGGGCTTCATTTCAGGGCCTAACCCTTTTTCACATGATGTACAGTGTTTATCAAAAGATGAGAAAGTATAGATTTTCATTTGAAACTATAGCCCCCTTAGAGACAACCTGCAGGGATGAGTAAAGACTGAGAGGCCAGGTAATGTCAAATATCTTTTCTCCACAAATGACTAAATTAATTAATTTTGTTTCAGATTTACCAAAACAGCAATTTCCAGAGAGACAAGCCTTGGCTTCTGCAGAATATTAAAGTAGAAGATGACCAGGTGACTCGCGATTGTCCAGGGACGAGTGCCATACCTCCAACAAGAAAGAAGATGGCCTCCACAAGATACTCTCCAAGAATACACCAGGAGAACAACAAAAAAGCTGAACAAAAGTCTCAGGAAAATGATAAGAATGACTGGGGACCCAGTGCCGCCCAGGCATTCGAGTTCTCAGCTCCTCAGCCCCAGAGCAGTGCCAGGGATGCCCAGTACCCAAGTTCAGCAAGTGGTTCAAGTGGGGAGGACATTTTTGGTAATGCCATGTTTGTGCCTACGGCTACTGCCAGAACCGACGGCACAGGGGATCTGTCTCCCAACCCCCCAAATGAACCAGTACAAGGCTCAGTGATGTCTTTGTACAACATCTGCTATTCTATTCTTGTATCTGGTCTTTCAGACATGGCTCCATTCGAGGATCTTGACCAGGCTGAGGAGGAGGAGCATGAGGGCACCTCGGATAACAAGTGTTCACTCAATGAGCAGTTCAAGGACAATGCAGGCCCATAATATCACAGGCTTTGTAACCATAAATCCACTTCTGTTTTAATAAAGGCAAAATTACATGGTACAAAATAAATTATGAGAATTGTGAGTCCATGTTCTTCTCTTTCGGTGCCATACACCTCGTCAGATGAGCCTGAGGCTAGAAATCCTGGCCCCAGACAGGCTTTTGTCCACGTTGTCCTCTTTCATGTTCACCCACTCAGCCAAGGATCTGGCTAGTGAGTCCTGGGCTTGCCTGGTCCCTGAACCTTGCATACTGGACAGGAGACAGAATTGCCTGGCTCCTGACCTTGAGGGGAATCACCTTATATTAGTTATGCATCCTGAAACAGGAGGGTCTTTACTCACAGGTCCCCTTATGATGCCAGGAAGTTTCTGATCAGCATCTGAGTGTCTCCAGACCAAATTCCAGGCACCTTCCAGGGAGGCCCACCTAGAACCCGGGCCACCCCATCTGTTAAGTGGTGTATGACAGAGCCAGTCTGTCTGGCTCAGAAGACTGGCCATTCTAATCAACGCCTGGGAGAAAGCCCATCATCCTCACAGCTAACAACCAATAGCAACCCTGCTAGAAGGGACCCAAATAAATTAAAGATTGTCCACACTTGAAAACAAAAACTCTACCTATCACTTTTCCATCAGCGCTGCATTCAAATCCATCCTTGGGGCACGAGGTACCTATATGACATATGTAATACAAGCCCTTGTGAGCCAAGGGACACTTTTACAGCAGACCAGTCACTTGCCAGGGGAGACAGGTGCTTTCTTTCAAAGTCTGAAGACCCTTTCACCATGAATGAGGCCATGCCTGGCTGGTCACCCTCTGGCAATCATTCAGTGCCCGCTCCCACAAGGACCCCTGGATGCTGTTGAAGTGTTCTGTGAGTTGGACCAGAACAGAGACAGGAGTCCCAAACAATAACCAGTTCTCCTAACACATTTTTCTCTGTAAAACCCAGGAATGAGCAGGACAAAAAAGAGTGATGGCACCAAGATATTTCCTGGCAGCTTTCCGCTTTCCCTAAAGTCAGATAGAGTCCTTGAGACAGTCAAGGAGCCCAGAGAAGCATCTCACAAGGACAGTCACCTACATCTAGGCACAGAAATCTGTTTATGTGTACAGCAGATGGTGGGTAGTGCTTTCCATGATGGTGCCATTTCAGTTATACATCCGCAGCATGATGGCCTATTGATGATAATCATTCAGCTAGATTCTCAATAACCTTCCTGTGGAATCCTCCTGCTCCTAGGGGATCAGATGCTGTGGGATGCCTACCTGGAAGACAGTCTTTCCCCCTTTCCTGGGTATTTGCTCCAGTAACCACCTGGGGTATGAAAGTGTAGTCAGGTACTTCTGCTTCAGGTTGGTCAGTGAAGCCTGCTGCTTTTAAGATGAGAATCTTTGTGTTTTACCTTTGTGATTTTAATTTTGATGTGTCTCCATGTGGACCTCTGGGTTCATCTTGTTTGGGACTCTGTACTTCCTGCACTTGTGTGTCTTTTTCCCTTTTTAGGGAAGTTTTGGGTCATTATTTCTTCAAATAAGTTCTTGTTCTCTCTCTCTCTCTCTCTCTCTCTCTCTCTCTCTCTCTCTCTCTCT
>JAAGEH010000015.1:1760694-1889212 GCA_011751065.1 Lasiurus cinereus
TCTCTCTCTCTCTCTCTCTCTCTCTCTCTCTCTCTCTCTCTCTCTCTCCTTTCTCTTCCTCCTCCTTCTGGACTCCTATGATGTGATGTTGTTATGCTTCATGTTTCCACAAAGTTTCCCTAAACTGTCCTCATTCTGTAAATTCTTCTTTTCTTTTTTGCTGCTCTGATTGAATGTTTCATTCTACTTTGTCTTCCAAATTGCTGATTCAATTATCTGTTCATCCAACCTACTTTTTATTTCTTTCTGTGTACTTTAAAGTTAGATATGGTATTCTTCAGTTCTGACTGGTTATTTTTCATGGGTTCTATGTCCTTTTACACACTGTTGTATTTCTTACTAAGTTCCTTGAACATCCTTATAACTATTACTTTGAATTCTATGTCTGATAGATTGTTTGCCTCCATTTTAGTTAGGTTTTTTTTTTTTGAGACTCCTTCTATTCTTTCATTAAGGCCTGCTTCTTTGTCTCCCCATTCTGGATGTATCTTTATGTTATTTGTATGTATTAGATAGATCTTCTATGATTCCCAGTGTTTGTGGGATGGCCTTATGTAGTAGATGTCCTGTGGGACGCAGTGGTGAGAAGTCTCCTGGTTCTCCTGAGCAGGGTGCTTTAGGAATGTCCCTTGTGTAGGTTATGTGGCACTTCCTGTTGTAATTGTGTCTTGATTTCTGTTGGCTTGTTTGTGCATGGGATTGACATTCAGGCTGACTGTGAGGGTCATTCTCAATCATAGCATACATGCTGCTGTTCAGATCAGTCTTAATATGGCTTCTTCTGCAAATTCTTGGTTATAAGTCTCATCTTCAGCTAGTCCTCAATTGGTTATTCAGGATGATCGTTCCACAATTTAGTTATATTTCTAGTTTGGTCATAGGAGGAGGTAAGTACAAGAATCACTTACTCCACCACCATCTCAAAAGTTCAATACCACTTTTTCTGTAGCATTTTCTACCATCTCCCAACCTGCCATTTATCACCGCAATATTCTTCCCATCTATGTATCCACCTATCCGTTTATTCATCTGACAAATATCTTTTGGGTACTTCCCATGTGCCAGGCACTGAACTGAGCACTGGAGACCCCTCACATCTCTACCCTCATGGTGCAGTTGTAATCATTCAGCATCAGAAAACTGAACACACACACACACACACACACACACACACACACGCACCAAGTGCCTCAGGACAATCCATTCTCATTTTCTCAGAGTCCTATTCAACAGAGAATGGAGACCTAGTTCCTCTGTCCTCCACATTTTCCACAGGAGAAGTCAAATGATGCCAGTCTCCTGATACTTCCCTTTTGCTAGGCTTTTCCAAGGGTTCTTCTGGTGCACTCAGCCTTTTTGGTCCTGAAATTATTCATGTGCTGGACAGTCCTGAGCCCAGGGGACCTTCTTGGATGTACTCTGGGTAAGCCATTTGGGGCTCAACTTAGGCAGTTGGAGAATGCCTCCCTCCATTGTCAATCTGAAATCCCTTGGACTCAGGTACTCTGGCCGAAGGAAAGAGAACATTTGCTTACAAAATTCTCATATATATGTGTCTGCAGCCTGAAGTAACTTTCTGTGTCATCTGTGGTTTGCTGCCATTTCAGTCAATTCCAGTTGCTATAAAAAATTACTATAGACCCAGGGTTGGGGGTATCAATAACAGAAACTTATATCTCATAGTTCTGGAGTCTGAAAGTCTGAGATCAAGATGTTAGCAAGGTCCTGCTCTGGTGACAATACCCTTCCAGGTTGTAGACAACCACCTCTACATTGTATTTTCATATAGTAGAGAGCAGAGAGTGGAGACAAGATGTCATGTCATTCTCATAAGAGCAGTATTCCATTCATGAAGCTCCACCCTCATGATCTCATTTAATCTTAGTTATCCTCTAGGCCCTATTTCCTAATACCATTACATTGGAGGTAGGACTTCAACATGTGAATTTAGATGGGGGCTAGGGAGGAAGGGACACAAGTATTCATAATAGCCACCTTACCCAGTCATGGACATAGGCATATGGTGTTAGAGGGAATTCACCTCCAGTGAGACAGTCATACTTTCTTTCCTTCCCACAGATCCCTCAGCTGGGGTGAGGTATGCAAGGCCTTGAACTCTCACAGAGGCAGGGAAGTACACAGAGCTTGTCAAGGACAGCATGGTAGATGCTGGAGGAACTGGTACCATCTCTGTAGGGGGTGGTGGTGGTGAGCAACCTCAGGAGCTCTAGGGGATCCATAATCCTCTTGGTCTGTACCCTAAGGCCTATGTGCAAGGAGGGATCTCCTATTCCATGGGGAAAGGGAAAGGGGTGAGCATTTGTTAATATTGACTGTCAGCGTGGTAAGATGCCAGGCCACTCCAGCTGGGATCTGTACAGCCTACCTATGACCTGTCTTCCTGGACAGTCAATTTTACTTCAAGACTAGAGGGAAACAGTTACTTTAAGTGGTAACAGTTTATTTTATCATATTTAATCAGATGTGGATGTAGTATGCCTTTGAATGTAAGCTTCCTATAGATTTTTGAGCTGTAATATAAGGTTTCAAAAGAGCAACTTGGGACTACCCCAGACCATCCTTGGGTTTGTGCCTCATTCTCTTTAGCTGTTAAGGAGATCCAACGGGAAAACTTAAGAAGCAAGGACATGCTGGCAGAAAAAAGAGGTGGCCTTTGGCATCAGATGGACTTGGCAGTCCCATCCCACTTCCTTCCATAGCTTGACCTCCCTGTTGATGAGATCGCAGGCACTTTGAGCAGGTGATTATTCCATTTGGGAATGGTTATGCCGGCCTTGGAGACTGATGTGAGCACAAGAAATTAGGAAGGGAAGCAAGTCCTGCTCAGACCCCTGCCTGGGCCATGGACTTGATTGGAAGTACATGCTGTTCTAGGAAGCACTGTTTTGAGAGCCTTGTTCTAGCTTTTTCTTCTGTTGTCTGGTGGGGCCATGGGTGTTACTAAGCTTATGTTATGTTATGTTATGTTATGTTATGTCAGAGTACTGAGCTGAGCAATTTACCACCACGATTTCCACTATTTTTTTACCAGCTATAGGAGAATACCACAGGCCTCTACGGCTTTGAGGAGGAGAGTTGGTAAGGTTCTAAGGCAGTGGTTCTCATCCTTTCTAATGCCACGACCCTTTAATACAGTTTCTCATGTTATGGTGACCCCCAACCATAAAATTATTTTTGCTGCTACTTCATAGCTGTAATTTTGCTACTGTTAATGAATTGTAATGTAAATATCTGTGTTTTCCAATGGTCTTAGGCTCTACAGCAGCGGTTCTCAACCTGTGGGTCGTGACCTACAGGTTGGGAACTACTAGCAGGGTCACCTAAGATCATCAGAAAACACAGATATTTACATTACAATTCATAAAAGTAGCAAAATTACAGTATGAAGTAGCAGCAAAAATAATTTTATGGTTGGGGGTCACCACAACATGAGGAACTGTATTAAAGAGTCGCAGCATTAGAAAGCTTGAGAACCACTAGTCTAAGGGCTTAGGAAGGTTCCATATTGGACACTCAGTGCCAATCCATTGCTTCCAACTTTGGATAAGTGCCTTCCTTCTTCCTTCCATGTGGGTAAGCCTGGTCTGGACTCTCCATGACCCCAACAGGTAGACTGACTCAGCCTGATATCCCATTTTGATCACTTGTCGATGCTGACTCCAGAGTATCACTATGGGGAGGTTGTCTAGTTCATAGGCCCAGGCAGTAGTCTGAGCAGAACCTGCTTTCCTTATTTAGTCACTTATCCTTACACCGGTTTCTAAGACAGGCATCATCACCTCCAAGTATTAGCATTACCTGCTCAAGGTCCCAATGTTCTTAATAAAGGTCAAGCTATGGAGGGAGGTTTTGTTAGTTTTCTAGGGATACTGTAAGCAAGTACCACAAACTGTAAACAATAAAAATGTATTGTCTCCTAGTTCTGGAGACTAGAAATCTGAAATCAAGGTATTGTCAGGATTTGTTCCAGGTCTCTTCCTCAACCTCTGGTGTTTTGCTGGCAATCTTTGGTGCTTGTTGGCTTATAGAAACATTCTCCTGATCTCTACCTTCATGTTCACAAGGCTGTCTTTCCCTGGGTGTGTGTCTGTGTCCAAGTTTCCCCTGATGATAAGAAAATCAGTTATTTTGGATTAGGGACCCGCCTTATTACACTATAATCTCATCCTAACTTATCTAATTAAATCTGCAACAGCCCATTTCCAAATAAGATTACATTCTAGGGGATTGAGCTTAGTACTTCAACATATGAATTTGCCGGAGAGACAGAATTCAACACATAATAGAACCAAAATGGAAATTCAAGTTTACCTGATGGCAAAAACCATATTTTATCCCAACATGCTGATACTTTCCAAATTTTGCCACCAAGTTTCCCTAACAACCGAAGAGATTGAAATGCAGTACCTCACTTGGTGTCCAGTAGAAGAAATGGGAACGGGAGGGATTTTGAGTAATCAACAATGGTACAGCACTCCCAGGATGTCTTTGCTCAGGGTCACCTACTCCTGTTTCACGTGCCTTGGCCTTCAGTTTCCTGTATGTTTCTCACCCCAACCAACTTCAAGGTAGTTTTAAGCTCTCCAATTTGTTCTTGAGTCCTAATCTTGATAATTCAGTTTCCAAAAGGATGGTCCAAGAACCCCCATAAAGAAAGGATTCCTCTTGGTCTATTACCCAGAGCTACAGAATGTTCCTAATGATACTCAGGTTAAATTTCCATGGGTGCCCTTATTTGCATTTCATTGTCACACCCATTTTTGGAATTCTCTAGACTTGGAGAGATATCATTCTGGTCCAGGTTTCTGGGTTTGTTGGAAGCCTCCAGATACTGAAAAGCAATTACTTGGAGGAGCATGTGGAGCCCTTCCCTGGAAATGTGCCTTTTTGTATGTCTTGGTCTGTTTCAGTCAGAGCCTGAGGTTTCTATCACTGCTATTTCTGCACACTAGCTGCATGTTTATTTTAGGCTCATCCCAGGAAAGCCTGCTCTAATTTAATTCAGTCACACTTTCACACAGTTCTAACCTGTTTATATTTAACAGCTTGAAAACTTAAGTATCTTGATTAGAATAATCAATTATATATTAATAAATAGCCTCACCTGGAAAGCAGAATCCAGCCAAGTATCCAGATGCTGAGAAAACAGTCTCCTCTTACCAGTCTAGTTCCAGAACCCTAGATTAGAACCACGTGGCCGAACTGAGTATTGGCACTAGGAATAACTTGAGGATTTCATCCAATCCCTTCATCTCTAAGTGTGTAAACATACCCAGGAAGAGAACGGAACCTGCCCAAGTTCATAGAACAAACTGAATACACAAGCTAGTGTGATTTTACAAATTACTACAGTTGGGTTATGAGGCAAGCCTCTCAGATATTTGAAAAAGATGGCCACTTGCTTTCAGAATCATCTCTATTCTAAACATTCCCAAGACTTGAATAATTTCTCAAATGTTCTAGTTTCTTTGAAAGGTATAAAAACTACAGAAAATTAATCCTGTGCCTACTCAGGAATGAAGGCCTTGCCCAATCTTTTTGCTTATGCATTTGTTCACCCCTCCAAATATTTATTGTGCACCTAATGTGTGTCAGTCACTGTTCTATATGCTAGGGAAACATCAGTGAATAAGACAGATACAAGATGCACAGACAACAATAAGCTTGGAGAGGGGGACAGGAAAGTCCTGAATGGAGAAAAAACAGAGTGATGCAGTAGAGGATAAGTAGATTGGATGGTCAGACATGTCCTCAACAAGATGCCCTTTAAACTGAGATGTGAATACTGAGAAGAATCCAACACTGAGAGTATATAGAAAGGCATTCCAGGCAGAGGGACCAATAGGTGCAAAGATCCTCTGTGGAGAGAAGCTTGGTATATTAGGAATAGAAGGACCATGTGGCTGGAGTGTGATAGTCATGGACAGGTTGGTAGATAAACTGAGAGAACTAAGTAGGGGTTAGGACTGTGGGGATATACAAGCCAGGGTGACTGTCACTCTGATAGTTGTGGGGAAAAAAAAAAACAGTGAAGGAGGCAGAAATAGAAACAGAGAGACCAGTCTGGATGCTAGGGAGTTAAATGGTGCCGCACCCCCACCTAAATATGTCTGCCTGGGACCAGTGAATGTGATCTTATTTGGAAAAAGGATCTTTGAGGATTAACTAAGTCAAGGATCTCAAAAATGAAGACAATCCTGCATTTCCTGAGTGTTTTACAAAGACAAGTGTTTTTAAAAAGGAAAGAGAAGAGGAGAAAGTCATGCAAAGATGGAGGGAAGCAGAGATTGAAGTGATGCTGCCACAAGCCAAAGAACACTAAAGCCACCAGAAATGGAAGAGGCAAATAATGACTTTGCCCTAGAGTTTTCAGAGAGTGTGGTCCTGAAAAAATCTTGATTTTAGACTTCTATCCTCCAAAGTGTGAGAGAATGAATTTCTGCTATTTTAAACCATTCACTTTGTGGTAACTTTTAAATGGCAGCCCTAAGAAACTCATAGATACTACTGCGATAATAGAGATGGTGGTGGTTTGGACCAGCCAACCTCCTGCTTGCTTCTCCTACCTCTTCCTCAAAGCCAGCCCAGCCTGATTGGGGCAGGCCAGCAGGATCCTTTAGTTGATCTCTCTCCCTTACCTCCACCCTTCTCTACCTTCCCTCTGAGGTTTAACGGTCTGATCCATGCTTCTCTGACTCTGTATCTGTTTTCTGTTCATCAGTTTATGTTGTTAATTATATTCAACAAATGAGTGAAATCATGTGATATTTATCTTTCTCTGACAGGTTTATTTCACTTAGCATAATGTTCTCCAGTTCCATCCATGCTGTTGCAAATGGTAAGAATTCCTTCTTTTTTACCTCAGCATAGTATTCCATTGTGTAGATGTACCTCAGTTTTTAATCCACTCATCTGCTGATGGGCATATAGGCTGTTTCCAAATCTTAGCTATGTTAAATTGTGCTGTATGAACATAGGGGTGCATATATCCTTTCTGACTGGTGTTTCTAGTTTCTTGGGATATATTCCTAGAAGTGGGATCACTGGGTCAAATGGGAGTTTCATTTTTAGTTTTTTTAAAAAATATATTTTATTGAATTTTTACAGAGAGGAAGGAAGAGAGATAGAGAGTCAGAAACATCAATGAGAGAGAGATATCGATCAGCTACCTCTTGCACACCCCCCTACTGAAAATGTGCCCGCAACCAAGTTTACATGCCCTTGACTGGAATCGAACCCAGGACCTCCCAGTCTGCAGGCTGACGCTCTATCCATCGAGCCAAACCGTTTTCGGCCATTTTTAGTTTTTTTGAGGAAACTCCATACTGTTCTCCACAGTGGCTGCACCAGTCTGCATTCCCACCAGCAGTGCACAAGGGTTCCTTTTTCTCCACATCCTCGCCAACACTTGTCGTTTGTTGATTTGTTGAAGATAGCCATTCTGACAGGTGTGAGATGGTACTGCATTGCAATTTTGATTTGCATCTCTTGGATGATTAGTGACTTTGAGAATGTTTTCCTATGTCTCTTGGCCTTCTTTCTGTCCTCTTTCAAAAAGTATCTATTTAGGTCTGTTGCCCATTTTTTGATTGGGTTGTTTATCTTCCTTTTGTAAAGTTGTGTGAGTCCCCTGTAAATGTTGAAGATTAAACCCTTATAGGTGATAACATTGGAAAATTTGTTATCACATGCAGGGGACTTTTTTGTTGTTTTGTAGTTGGTTTCTTTTGCTGTGAAAAAGCTTTTTATTTTGATATAGTCCCATTTGTTTATTTTCTCTTTGGTTTCTATTGCCCTAGGAGCAGTATGGATGAAGAAATTGCTTGAGCATATATCTGAGATTTTGCTGCCTGTGGATTCCCCTAGTATTTTTATAGTTTCTCATCTTATGTTTAAGTTCTTTATCTATTATGGGTTTATTTTTGTGTATGGTGTAAGTTGGTGATCTAGTGTTTGCATGTATCTGTACAATTTTTCCGACACCATTCATTGAAGAGACTGTCTTGAGTCCATTGTATGTTCATGCCTCCTTTGTCAAATATTAATTGAACATAGTGGTTTGGGTTGATTTCTGGGGTTTCAATTCTATTCCATTGATCTATATTTCAGTTCTTGTGCCAGTACCAGGCTATTTTGAGAACAGTGGCTTTGTAATACAGCTTGATATCTGATACTGAGGTCCCACATGCGTTGTTCCTCTTTCTTGGGATTGCTGCAGTTATTAGGGGTCTTTTTTTATTCCAGATGAATTTTTGGAAAGTTCATTCTAGGTCTGTGAAATATGCCATTGGTATTTTAATGGAGAGTGCATTGAATCTATAGATTGCTTTGGGTAGTATGGACATTTTGATGATATTGATTCTACCAGTTCATGAACATGGTATGTTCTTCCATCTGTTTATGTCTTCCTCTATCTCTTTTTGTAGTGTCCTGTAGTTTTCCGCTTATAGGTCTTTTACCTCCTTAGTTAACTTTATTCCTAGGTATCTTAAATTTTTTTGGTGTGATGGTAAGCGGTATTGCTTTTTTAGCCTCTCTTTCTGTAAGTGCATTATTGGTGTATGGAAATACCATAGATTTCTTGGCATTAATTTTGTATCCTGCTACATTGCCAAATTCATTTATTAAGACTAATGATTTTTAAAGTATATTTTATTGATTTTTCACAGAGGGAGAGGGATAGAAAGAGAGAAACATCTATGAGAGAGAGACATCAATCAGCTGCCTCTTGCACGCCCCCTACTGGGAATGTGCCCCCAATCAATGTACGTGCCCTTGACCGGAATCGAACCTGGGACCTTTCAGTCCACATGCTGACGCTCCATCCACTGAGCCAAACCGGTTTCGGCAAGACTAATGATTTTTTGATGGAGTCTTTAGGGTTTTCTATGTACAGTATCATGTCATCTGCTAATAAGGACAGTTTTAATTCTTCTTTTACAATTTGGATGCATTTTATTTCTTCTTCTTGTCAGATTTCAATGGCTAATACTTCCAGTACTATGTCAAACACGAGTGGTGAGAGTGGGCATCCCTGTCTTGTTCCTGTTCTTAGGGGAAATGGGTTTAGTTTTTGCCCATTGCATATTATATTGGCTGTGGGTTTGTCATATATGGCTTTTATTATGTTGAGGTATGATTCTTCTATTCCCACCTTGTTGAGAATTTTTGTCAAGAAAGAGTTTTGGATTTTGTCAAATGCTTTTTCTGCATCAATGATATGACTATGTGATTTTTTAAAATATATATTTTATTGATTTTTTACAGAGAGGAAGGAAGAGGGATAAAGAGGTAGAAACATCGATGAGAGAGAGGCATTGATCAGCTGCCTCCTGCATGCCGCCTACTGGGGATGTGCCCGCAGCCAAAGTACATATCCTTAACCGGAATTGAACCTCGGATCTTTCAGTCCGCAGGCCAACGGTCTATCCACTGAGCCAAACCAGATTCGGCTACTATGTGATTTTTATCTCTCAATTTGTTTATGTGATGAATCACGTTTATTGACTTGAGGATATTGTACTATTTTTGCATCCTTGGGATAAATCCTGTTTGGTCATGGTGTAGGATCTTTCTGATGTACTGCTGGATCCTATTTGTTAGAATTTTGTTGAGGATTTTGGCATATATGTTCATGAGGGATATTGGCCTGTAATTCTCTTTGATTGTGTTGTCTTTATCTGGTTTTGGTGTTAGGGTGATGCTGGTTTTATAGAATTAGCTTGGAAGGATTCCTTCCTCTTGAATTTTTTAGAATAGTCTGAGGAGGCTAGGTTTTAGTTCTTACTTGAATGTTTGGTAAAACTCCCTTGTGAAGCCGTCTGGCCCTGGGCTTTTGTTTTCTGGAAGCTTTTAGATGCCTGCTTCAATTTCTTCCATAGTTATCAGCCTATTGATATTTTTAGAATCTTTCTGATTGAGTTTTGGAAGGTTATATTTTTCTAGGAATATAAATATGTCCATTTCTTCCAGGTTGTGTAGTTTGTTATGCATAGTATTTTTTAACAATCCTTTGTATTTCTGTGAGGTCTGTTGTTATTTTGCCTCTCATTTCTGATTTTTTTTAAATTTGGGTCCTCTTTCTTTGCTTCTTGGTGAGCCTGGCTAGAGGTTATCAATCTTGTATATCCTTTTAAAGAACCAGCTCTTGGTTTCATTGATCTTTTTTATTGATTTTTTTGTTCTGTATGTCATTCATTTCTGCTCTAATCTTCATTATCACCTTCCTTCTACTCACTCTGGACTTTTCTTGTTGCTCTCTTTCTAATTCTTTAATTTGTAGAGTTAGATGATTTACTGTTTTTTTGTTTTGTTTTGTTTTGTTGTTTTTTTTTAGTTTTTTGAGGTAGTCCTGTAGAGCTATAAACTTTGCTCTCAGGACTGCTTTCATTGTGTCCCATAGATTTTGGTTTGTTGTGTTTTTATTTTCATTAGTTTCCAGGCTGTTTTTAGTTTCTTCTTTGATCTCTTTGGTAACTCAATCATTGTTTAATAACATGCTATTCAGCTTCCAAGTGTTGGAATTTTTTGGATTGTTTTTATTTAATTTATTTCTAATATTTGTGGTCTGAGAAGATGCTTGATATGATTTCAATATTCTTGAATTCGGGGATACTTTGCTTTTGACCCAATATGTGGTCTATTTTTGAAGATGTCCCATGTACACTTGAGAAAAATATTTATTAAGTGTCTTTGGGGTGAAATATTTTGAAGATGTCATTTAGTGACATCTAGTGAGTCATTTAGGATTGCTGTTTGTTTGCTATTTTTTTTTGTCTAGAGGATTTATCCAGTGATTTCAGTGGTGTATTAAAGTTTCCTAATATCATTGTATTGTCGATCTCTCCCTTGATATCTTCCAAGAATTTTTAATGTATTTGGGTGTTCCTGCATTGGGTGCATATATGTTTATCAGGGTTATATCCTCTTGTTGTATCAATCCCTTTAGTATTATTAAGTGGCCTTCCTTATCACTTGTAATGGTCTTCACTTTGAGATCTATTTTGTCAGATATAAGTATTGCTGCCCAAACTTTTTTTTTTTTCATTTCCATTTTCCTGAAAGGTATTTTTCCATCCCTTCACTTTTAGTTTGTGTGATTCCTTTGTTCTGAGGTGGTCTCTTGTAGGCAGCATATATATGGGTCATTTTTTTATCCATTTATCCACTTGATGTCTTTTGTTTGGTGCATTTTTTCCATTTATGTTTAAAGGTATTATTGAAATGTACTTGTTTCTAGCCATTTTTATTTTTTGTGCCTGTGTTCTTTCTTACCATTTTATTTCTTCCTTTTACATCAGTCCCTTTAGCATTTCTTGCATTGCTGGCTTGGTGGTGATATACTCCATTTGGCTTGGTTTTTGTCTGTGAAGCTCCTTATTTCTCCTTCAATTTTGAATGATAGCCTTGCTGGATAGAGTATTCTTGGATTCAGTCCCTTGCTTTGCATCACTTTATAAGTTTCCTTCCATTCTTTTCTGGCCTTATGTATTTCTTTTGAGAAATATTTTGATAGTTGTGCTTAAACAGGCAGTCAGACATCACGCGAGGGGTCCCAGATTGGAGAGAGTGCAGGCTGGGCTAAGGGACACCCCCCACCCATGCACAAATGTCAAGCATCTTGCCTCTAGTGTGTGTGTGTGTGTGTATATATATATATATATATATATATATATATATATATATATATTATCCTTTTTCTTCCTTTTTCTTTTCTCTCTTTTCTTTTTCTCTCTCTTTGGTATCATTTGTGCTCTCTTTTGTCTCCCCTAATTCTCTTTTCTCAGGTGAGTATATTTGTGCTTTGCTCCCTTTGTGCTGTGTCTTGTTGAAATGAATTTTATCCTGTCTGGCCAGGTGCTAGAGAGTGAACCACGTAACCAGACACCTTGAGAGGAAACTCCTTCCATGAATGGGTCAATAACACCCCATACCCAACCACAGAGGCAGGAAGAAGGTGGCAGTGATGGAGAGAGTGTGAGTGAAGGAGGGACACGGCTTGGTGCTGTGCAGATCCCCTCTGACACTCTGGGCTCAGAGGTCTTGCAGACTCTCTTGTCCAGATCCTTGATTTTACCTTTCTCCAGGGATCCTCTGCCCTTCCTGGCTGCAAACTGTCTAACCAGCTGTGTCTCCTTCACCAATTCGTGTTGGATATTATTTGTTTCAGCTGCTCATTCCATTTGCTCCAGAACAAGGCTCAGAACATGTCCATCTATTCTGCTGCCATTTTGTCTCCTCACTCACTCTTTGCTCTTACAGCCTTTCAACTGATTGGATGAAGCCCAGTCAGATATGGAGGATAATCTTAAAGTCAAATTATTGTAGATGTTAACCACAGCTACAGAAACACCTAAATTAGCATTGATTAAATAACAGGACTACAGTCTAACCAAAGTGACACATACAGCTGATCATCCCATCATGGGAGCCAATCAAATTTAGAAGTCTTTTCTCTGTAGCTAAAGCCTGGCTTTCAAGATCATTGTCTGGTCTTGGACACAAAAATCTTATTTTGAATATAAAAAACTTAATATCTTTCTATGTTATTTTAATTGACTTTATTGGGGGTGACGTTGATTAATAAAATTATATAGGTTTCAGGTGCACAATTCTATAACACATCAATTGTATATTACATTGTGTGTTTACCACCCCAAGCAAGTTTCCTTCCATCACCATTCATCTCTCTTCTACTTCCCCAATCCCCTTTCTCTATGGTAATCACCATAATGTTATCTGTATTTTTGAGGTTTTTGTTTTGCTTTAAATAGTCAAACAAGGATATTTTTTCCATTGAGAGAGAGAGAGAGAGAGAGAGAGAGAGAGAGAGAGAGAGAGAGAGGAAAAAGATAAATCAATTTGTTGTCTCCTGCACTCACCCTGATCAGGGCTCGGGATTGAACCTGCAACTGAGGTACATGGCCTTGACTAGGAATCAAACCTGCAACCCTTTGGTCTGAGTGCTGACACTCTAACCACTGAGAAAACCAGCCAGAGCATGAGGTTTTTCCTTAGTCCCTTCATCTTCTCACTCATCCTCCCAAACCCCTTCCCCTCTTACTGCTGTTAGTTTGTTCTCTGTATCTATGCATCTGTTTCTTGTTATATTCTTTCTGTTATTAGAATATTGTGGGTGGAGTATTAGCCACAAAGAAATGTGAATGGAAAAAAAACACATTAATAAATTTTTAATATAATACCCAAGGAAGGGCATTAGGGCATTTTGTTTTTACAATTACAAATAATCTTATTGGAGATGAAAAATAAGCAATTAATGAGTACAGTGAACTCTCATTTGAAAAGAGCACATATGAGAGTGGGAGATGAGGTTTGTTCCCCAAATGGTGGGCACAGTTTGCTGAAAAGGGATCAGGAGTACCAAAATTGAGAAGGAGATGAGGGGTATGGAAGATGTCAAGGACAGAACAAGAGACAAGTTTCCAGCCCTGCTTAGCACTTTGTGACCTCAGAGCTTTGCAGCCACAACCACTTAGAATGAGACAGGACTCTGGGTGGGCAGGCTGACAGGGCAGCCAGGGCTCTGGGAAACAGTGTGAAAGATCCACACGTCTCCTCATTTGTTGCTGATTGTGGGCCATATTACTGAGTGCAAGGAGGTTAGTTTATTAAATTCAAAGTCAAAATGATCTAGAGAACAGGAATGAGGATGCTCTGTTTCCATGAAGGCTCCATGTACCATGCCTTGAATCATCAATGACCAGATTTCAATTTACAGAGAAGTAGCAGATGCTTCAGCAGCCATGGTGAGCCTCTGGATTTTCTGATGGAGAAGCTCTCTCCTGTGGCCACAAGGTGAGAGTGCCGGGGTGATATCCAGCATCTAGAAGGGTTCAGGAATCTGGAGAAGGGGCTGTGGCATAAATTCAAAAAGAGACTAGAAATATAATATAAATTTGTAATCCATAGGGAGCCAGAGGAGCGCTTAGCTTTAGTAACCAAGTTCTCTGAGTCTCTGGACCCATAGTTCTTTTATTAACATAAATTGCCCTAAAACAAAGCATATATACATATCAAAAGATAAGGTTTAGTATACAGTAGGCATTGTCAATTTTGGGGAAACTGCCTTCGGCTGTTCAGGTGTTTGGCCAGCAGGAGGCAATAACATGTAGTTTAAAATGCCCTTAGCTGTCTGGCAGCAAGCAATCATTTGTGTAAATTCGGGTTTGGGGAAATGATTTTTGGCCATTCCAGCAGGCAATAACATGTATTCAGCCCTGCTGAAGCCTCAAAGTTCCATCAACCTTTAATATATATATATATATATATATATATATATATATATATATATATATAATTATTGATTTATTTTTATAGAGAGGGAGAGAGATAATTAGAAACATCGATGAGAGACATCGATCAGCTGCCTCCTGCACACCTCCCATTGGGGATGTGTCCACAACCAAGATACATGCTCCTGACCAGAACTGAACCTGGGACCCTTGAGTCTGCACGCTGAGGCTCTATCCACTGAGCAAAATCAGCTAGAGTTCCATCAACCTTTTGATGAAACTTCTTGCTTTTATAAGATGCTGGAAATAGCTTATAGCATGAGAGGGATTGGAAAGAGATGGAGAAAAATCCACTTTAAAGAAAAGAAATGGAGCTGACTGCCTATGGGGTGTCCTGGAGGCTGGAGCCAAAGCCTGGCAGATGGGGGTAGTGAGAGCCTTCCACAGTCTGGGACTTGGAAAACCTTGTCTAAATCAATAGGCCCTTTGCCATCTTAGTCTTGGGATGGCCCAACCTGAACCCCTTTCAAAGTGGGCAAGGTGACTCTGGGACAAATTAAACCTGCTGAGGGCAGAACTCCCCAATTTCAGAAACTACAACAACGAAGTAGGATTGCAACTTCTCTTGTCTCAACCTCAGGGACAACCTCTGTAAACAGCTTTGAATACCTTCTTCCCAATAGGCACATTAGATTACTGCAGGTGGCAAGAACTCTCATGAAAACATCACTGTGTGTGTGTGTGTGTGTGTGTGTGTGTGTGTGTGTGTGTGTGTGTGTGAATTTTCTTCTTACAACCCCCTAACCCCAATTTCAAGTATGAGGACTGGCTTGGTTTCTTCAGTTATTCCCTACCTCAGGAGAGGTTAGAGGACAAACAATCATGCCTGGAAGCCCACTTTTCTTCCTATCTCGTGAAAGGCAAATTAAAATGATGATGCAGGATGCAGTGCCTTGCAGAGCAGGGAGAGCTTGCTTCATGGTGGTATCCAGTATGTGGAGTTGAGGGGGGTGGGTTCCTGCTGCACACTTATTAGTATAAAAAGCAAAACTGAATTATAATGGTAGGTTCCTTTAAACACATTTATTTGGTACTGAAAATGGGGACAATTGATATGAAGCAGAAAAATATTTACCTTATTGCAATCATATTTGATTTAAACAGTACATGTAGAAACACCACTGTCTATTACCACATCTATTTGCTCCAACCATCTTTTGATTCATATTCTTACTACTGGGTCTCATCTTAGCATTGACTTTAGAATCTGAAGACACACAATTTGGTGCAATGTGCCAAAAGAATGACCAATGACTCTGATAAGCATAATTCTTTGGCATAATTCTGTCTATTCTTTCTTGTTTTCTATTCCAAGAAAGCATCTTTGCAAGGCAACATGGATATTCATACCTGTATTCAATTGCATCCTCATTTTATGTGCAAGACAAGCCTTTAAATGCAAATCTTTGAGGCCTTGGAGTTTCTGTTTTGTGGAGAAATACCAATTCCCATTTCTCATGCTTTTGTAGTTGAATCTTTTCTGTTTTGTCCTGCTATTGGAAGAACTCTTCCAGTAGGTAGTAGAAAGCTTGATGGTCAAGTTACTGAGGCCCTTAACTGACATTTATGCAGGGGAAAGGTGAAAGTATGCTTTCTTTCCTCACTCTAAAGTTTGAGGAACACTTAGTAAAATGATAATATTCAAATTCAAGTCTCAGTTAATTCTGATAACAGAAATGTTTAGTGAGTATTAGTTGCTGAGTAAGGCCTCTCTGTTTTATTAGTCTTTTAACTTCCAAAGTAACCATGGCTGCTCTAATGGCCTCTTTTGTTGCATCTCTTCTTCAGTGTCCTGCTCTAGAAGTAACCATTCTGGTGTGTGGTGTGTGTGTGGGGGGTGGGGGGTATAGTTGGTACCGGGACTGAGGACCAAGTTATAGAAGCCCTCTATCAGCATTTCTGAGAAGGAATGATGACAAAATGCTATGTCTTCCTGAGAATTTTTTTGAAGGTATCTAGGAAGACTCAGGATCCCAGACTGGCTTGAACTTGTGTGGTGGCTTCGTGGAAATCCAGTTATAGCTTGAAGCTTGGCTTGAATCAGGATTAGGAAGGTGATACTCAAGGCTCTCAAATTGGTACAAGTGGGCCCGGAAAGGATTCTAGCTGAGTTTCGGCAGTGGAAACCAGACTTCCCACAAGTGGGAATTCCCATGTGTATTTTTTTTTTAACAGCTGAATAGTCCTCCATTGAGTAGCTTTAACCACTCCCAATTGGGAACACTTGGGTTGTTTCCAACTTCTGGTTAGATCACACAATACTGTAATCAACAATTTTGTGCACCCCTGCAAGTTTTCTGTAACATATTCCTATCATGTCAAAAGCCAAGACAGTTATTCTCAGTCTTGGAACTTTAAATACAGACTCCTGGCCCCTACAATGGCACCTCTAAATGATATTCTTTGAGGTTAGAATCCAGGCAGGTTTATTTTCCAATGAACAACCAAAGTTGAAACTCTCATGAGAATTACCAAACTGCCCCTACAACAGTTGTATGTGTTGCCCTCCAGCTAGCAGTGAAGAAGAGAAAGAACCAGTGTGCCATGCTCCAGCTACAGTACTTGTTATCACTTTTTACATTTGTGACCCATCTGATAGAGACAGTCTGCCAAAGCGTCATTGGTGTTATTGATGTTTCTTTCATTATGTGGGTGGCTTAGCATCCTCTCCGTGTTCACTGGCAATTTTCATTTCTTCTATTATTAACTGACTATTCATGCCCTTTGCTTATTTCCTCCTCATTGGGTAGTTCATATTTTTCTTAGTGATTGAAGGAGCTCTATTTTTTTATTTTTCACATAGTGCATACAAAGGAATAAATGCTTATCAAGATAAGTAATTTAAATAAGATAATGGAAATGGAAAGTTTTGAAAAGAACAATTTTAAAAATATTGAGAATACAGAGACAATTCAGTACAGCAAAACAGGTGAACAATGGTTTGAATGATCCTTTTCCACAAAATGTTGTCAGAATAGGTGAGATAAGACCAATCTGTTTGATTGTCTCACATATTGAGTGGCTGTTGCATAGTGATTTTATGCTAAGCTATATTGGTCCTTGGGAAAGAGGCTGTAGTAAAATTGAATACCATTCTCTGTCCTCTTCCTGATCTCTGTAGGTTTTTTCCTGCCCCAGATTGCTAGATTTGTACTTTAAAAGCATCTCTGTAATATTAAAAATATTTTCCCAATATTTATTATGACAATTTTCAAGTAATCAGAAAGGTGAAGAAATGTACATTGGATCCATATTGACCCACTTCCTGGATTCTACCAATAACATGCTACTCTTATCACAGTTCTTTCTCTCTAATCCATCCCTTAATCATCTTTTTTTTATGTGTTTAAGAGTAAGTTGCAGACATGAATACACTTTACCCTAAACTCCAGCAGATCATTAACAAGAGTTCAATATTTGTTTAATATTTTTATATTTTAGGTAAAATTAACATGCAATGAAATGTCCAGATCTTAAGTGAACCATACTCTGAGTTTTAGTTATGCATACATCTTTATAACTCACAAGAGATTTTACCATCACCCCAGAAGGTTCCCTTATACCTCTTTTTAGTTCCCTCTCTTACTTACCCATTATTCTGATTTTTTTCACCCTGAATTACTTATGTCTATAAATGGGATCATGTGTATGTTTTTGTGTCTGGCTTCTTTTCAGCATAATGCATATGAAATGTATGCATGTCATAGTATATATTAGTAATATACTACATATAGTATATATTAGTAATCCATTCCTGAGTAGTATTGCATTGTACAAACATATAAGAGTTGGCTTATCCATTCTCCTATCGATGGACATCTGGGCTGTTCACAGGTTTTGGCTACTGTGAATAGAATTGCTATAAAATCCTTGTACAGGTACTTGTCTTTTTGTGGACAATTTACTTTTATCTGTATTAAAAATATCAGGCATTGTCTGTCATGTGTTCATTTTTTTTGGTAGATTTGTCATTTATCTTTTTACTTTCATGGTGTGTTTTTCTGTATGCAAGTTTTTACATTTTATGTGGGCAATTTCATCAATCTTTTCCTTGTGACTTCTGGGTTTCATGTCATAATTGGAGAAACTTGATCTATCCTGATATTCTAAAAATATCCAAACTTTTTTTCTTTTAGTGCATTTCTACTTTAATCTTCTAATCATCTGAATTTTTCTTGATGTTAGGAGTGAGGTAGAGGATCCAATTTATTGTTAAAATGACAAGTCAGTTTTTCCAACACCATGTGTTGAGTCTTCCTCGCTGATTTGAAATGTCACTTTTCTCATTGTTTCATTTCCCATACTTGCTTCTATTTCCTTTCCATGACTTGTCTGTTTTTTTTTTTCCTGTGTCAGTACCATATTGTTTTAAATACAGTAGCTTCATTATACACTTTAATATCTGGTCGTGCTAAAACCCCTTTCTTGATTTTTCTTTTTTAGGAATTTCCTGGCTATTTTTGTTTTGTTGTCCCACCAGATGAATCACCTTGAATCATTTTGTCACATTCCAGAAAATAATCCTGCTGGGTATTTTTATTGTGATCATAGAGACTTTGCAGATTAATTTGGAGGAGATACCCCACCTTTCCAGGATGCTGAAGGGATGAGAGAAAAACAAATATCCAGATGACTTTCAGGTTCCAGACTTGGAGACTGAGTGGATTTGAGGATCTAAAAGTGGGGCATTAGGGTATGATGCCTGCCTGCCACTCAGGAGGACACTCAGGCATGGAGAATGCTGAGGAGTTCACTTTGTACTTCCTGAACTGAAGATACCTGTAAGAAATCTGCAAAGATAATCCTTTTATGTAGAGTCCTTCCTTACAGGCCTCCCTTATTCATTCTGAAGTCCATCCTCCACACAGCTCCCATAGTGACCCTTTTCCCTTGTGGAATCAAGTTAGCCTGCAGGGCCCTGCATGCTCTGGCCCTGACCATTCCTGCACTCTCTCCTCTACTTCCCTTTCTCTTGCACACTAGACCCATCCACCTGCCTCTTTTCCATTCTGCCTAGCATTTGTACTTGCTGTTCCCTCTGCTTAGAATATCCTTGGCCACACACTAGAGAAGGCAACAGTATATGTTTCTTCAGAACCCCATTTCCATTTCCAGATTTCCTGATTTCTTAGGCTGAAGGTCAAGAGAGAGATGGTACTTTATTCAGAGTCTTTGGCCCTGAGACTTCCAGAGACCTGAGCCTGCTTTAATGGAAGAGGGAGTACCTGGGATCTTACTTACCTCCCTGGGAACTTCTGAAATTTTTCTCTTCTTCTTTTTTTAAAAATATATATTTTATTGATTTATTAAAGAGAGGAAGGGAAAGGGACAAGAGTTAGAAACATCAATGAGAGAGAGACATTGATCAGCTGCTTCCTGCACACCCCCTATTGGAGATGTGCCCGCAACCAAAGTACATGCCCTTGATGGGAATTGAGTCTGGGACCTTTCAGTCCGCAGGCCAATGCTCTATCCACTGAGCCAGACCGGTTTCGGCTGAAATTTTTCTCTTCTGTTGGACCCAAATTTGGGACAGGGCTAATGGGATTGAGTGTGAAGAGAGCATATCCCCATAATGATTGTAGCTCTTTCTTTACACCCCCTCTCCATTGGAAAGGCCTTTAGGCACCTCCCTGCAAATTCCTGAGGAGCCACTGGCAGCTGAGTGTATTCTTCCTCTCAGCCTTCTCAGGGAAAGGCTTTCAAAGGCTGGGAGGCCTATGAAGGATTCCAGTCAAAACTGCTGTCGGAAGCAGGATGAGGGTGATCCCTTTTCAGTGGCAGGGGCATTTAGCAGCCTCCATGCTTTTGCACTCTTTTTTTTCAAGGGTCCTAGAGGGCTTCAGCTCTATGTAAAACCTAGTCCAGCAGCATTGTCCTGGAGACTGAAACGTAAGGCTCTGTCCAGTCATATTATGCTCTGTTTAATCAGGCTGAGATGCTAAAATGCTGAGATATAGGTGCATGGACCCATTTGTCTGCTCAGGGAAAGAAACTGAAAGATATGGAGAAGGTAAAGAAGGCTTAGTCAAGTGAGAGAAAATGGAAGGAGCAGAAGAGAAATGCCTTCAGAGCAGGAGAGAGAACCAGGTTGTAGGCCAGAGTGGAAGATGGGTCCCAGGGGACTGTGGGTTCCAGGAACCAAGGTCAGTACTTTTGGGGAAATGGGGAGAGTCCAGTGCTGCTGAAGGGGCAAATGTTCTGAAGACTGAAAACTTCCCATAAGATTTATGACAAGGAGGAATTTTGTAGTTTGACCAGCATACTTAAGCAAGAGAGGGGACTAGAGCCATATCACTCTAGGTTGAGGGATGAGTGGGACAGGAGGGTTATAGGGAGCTAGAGCTGTACTTGGATGGGCTGTGGTGTTGAGTGGCTTTTTAACATGGTCCAGTTGAAAGCTCCAGGGAGGAATCCAGCAGAGAGAGGCTCTCAGTACAATGGAAGAAAGATAGGAATAACTTGAGACAACCACAGTGGAAATGGAAATGGGAAAGGACTGCTGTGGAACGGTGAGGCCAGGCTGGAGCCAGTGGCAAAAGTGCTCAGGGAGCTGTCTACAAAGCTGTCCACACTAGTTCAACCTTGAGGTGACATCATGGTTGTGATGGGAAGTGAACTCTCTGGATATGGAAGCTGGAACCAAACTAGTGGGCCAAGCTCAGCTTTTATTTTGGGGCTATGAGGCCCAGAAGAGCTAAGTGGGGACAATGGTGACCACAAATCCCTCTGGCAGGCTGAGGAATCTTCACTGGGAGAGCTGAGCTGCGGGATCTACAGATCATGGCTTCAGTACCCAAAATGACTGGCTGTGAGCAACAGTCACTGGGTAGTTGAGTCTAACAGAGCCAAGAAAGGGCACCTAGCCCAACCCCTTCTCATGGGCCCACTGGAGAGAGGTGACAGTAGAGATAGGCCCAAGCTCCTCAGTGTGGGGAAGCCAGGGCCTGCCTATTACCTGGCACCACTGGGGTACTTGAGGCACAGTACAGATGGATCCTGGGAACATCAAGGGGCAGAGGGAACAGAAATAGAAACCATAACAGGGAGTAGTGATTAAAGTTGTGGGGCAGTCATAGGACACATCCATTACCCAGACTTACAAAGAATGCTCTGTAGGAAGCAGGAGGGGCCTGTGTTAATAGGTGGGTTGAAAACCAGGGCTTTGGGGCAATGACTATTTCCATGATCCCTCTGGCCCATGGGCTGGGAAGGCCTGCTTCCACCCCTGTTGATCTTTGCCCTCAGTCATCTTCCTAAAGCATTTTAGGCTCTGCTGGATAGAACAAGCCTGTCTCAGCTATGGGCCTCACCAAGCATGTCATTATGTTAGAACATTTTGTACCTTGAGGATGAGGTATAAAAACCGGTTTGGCTCAGTGGAGAGAGCATCGGCCTGCGGACTGAAAGGTTCCAGGTTCGATTCCGGTCAAGGGCATGCATCCTGTAGGCATATCCCCTGTAGGGGGTGTGCAGGAGGCGGCTGATCGATGTTTCTGGCTCTCTATCCCTCTCCCTTCCTCTCTGTAAAAAAATCAATAAAATATATTTAAAAAATTCTCCCAACCAGTTAGGGGAATAAATGGGATGTACTCCATCTGATCCCAACTGGTGCTTCAGCTGTGCTTTTATAGCACATGGGGAAGTGGTGTCCCAACTGGCTTCTTTGCTACCTTTGGGGCGATGTCAGACATCTTAACCCATCACCTGCACTCACCTTGTGACCACTCCTGGCACAAGTCCTAGCCATCTTATTAGGGTCCCTGGAAATGAGGCCCAAGCATAATCTAAAAATTCAGATGAAGCTCTTTGAAAGCCACTTTCTTGCTATTAAGGCATGGCCCTACTGTGGGGTGACAGGAGTCCCTTTTGTTTTTGTGTAGTTTAAATGGGAAGCAACCAGCAGCCAACCAACTTGCTGCAAATGCTGGGGGTACGAGGGGGTGGGGCTAAAGGGGACTGTGTGGAGCTTGGTACGTTTTGGGCAGTCAGGCAAATTAGAGCAGACTGCCCTTCTACTGTGGTCCTGGACATGGGGATCCCTGGCATTCATGTGGCATCCACACCCCAGCTTGCTGAGCTCTTCCCACTTAAGCATTCAGGATGATCAGGGCATTCTTCCTTATCCCTGTTCGCACTCCCCCCCCACCCCACCCAAAACACACTGTAGGGGTGCTCAGCTGCCC
The DNA here is from genome assembly GCA_011751065.1 of Lasiurus cinereus. Classification (NCBI taxonomy): domain Eukaryota; kingdom Metazoa; phylum Chordata; class Mammalia; order Chiroptera; family Vespertilionidae; genus Lasiurus; species Lasiurus cinereus. The sequence continues at coordinate 1,783,214 of JAAGEH010000015.1, forward strand.
AGTGGCTTCATCAGGGCCCTGTTAGTTGTCTTTGTAAAGTCAAAGAATTTCACTCTCCCATACAGCAGATATGTCACCTGCTTCAAGGTACAGCCCCCATTCTAGCCACTCTATATGGGTGTCTCTTACGTGGAGGAGTTGACACTTTATTAAGGTCTGTCACCTTCTCAGCTGAAAGAGGATAGTGGTGCAGAGTTTAGATTCTCAGTGCAACCCTCGCCTTGCTCCCAAATGGAGAATTACCTTAGTGCAGTGGTCGGCAAACTCATTAGTCAACAGAGTGGGGCTTGAGCCGCAGTTTGCCGACCACTGCCTTAGTGGCTTCTCATCCTGTTTCCTCTATAAAACAGGGGGCTGAGACTCCAAGTGACAAGCTTCTATGCTGTGATATGATTGCTGCTTGCCTACATACACTTTTCACTTTTTGCTCCTCCCTGCAGCATCTTTCCAATGCTCAGGACACAAATAAGCTCTGAAAGAACCAAAGGCATTGGCTGGATTCACTGACATGGGTTTGCAGGTACTGAATGCTCCCTTAAACAAATAAAAACGAAGGCACTTTTTTTTCCCCTGGATGTTTATTACAGAAGGAAGGAACAAAAACAATGTTTTGGCTTGAAAGAGATGCCAGTTTTCAAACGAAGAAGCCAAATATGAGGTGGCAATTAAAATGTGATTACATAGAGTCTGAACACTGAGAAAAGTTTACAGGACAGTGGCCATGGGTTTTCTGTAATAGACACTGAAATATACATGATGATAATTACAGATAGAAAACATCAAGGACAAACCAAAAATCAAGTATTAATGTTTACAGACTCCCCCCACCCCCAATCACAAAGCCTTACATCAAAACAAGTACTGAAAGGCTTTAAACCAGGAACATCTCACCTTCACCCTACAAGGGTGTCTCTGGAGAGATGCAAAGCTAAGGTTATCTTGACTGAATGATAGAGTGGACACTATAGATCCTCAAGGTTGACAGCTCAGAGAGTTCAATTCTCATTCTCTCTCTTCACCTTTCCCAAATCTACAGAACTCTCTCAGCCTCCTTGAAAACTTCCTCTGTAGGGCACTTACTATAAAAGCAGTTTCTGCTGTAATGTGCTTATCAGGAAAGAGCTAGCAGAGACTGACAGGTTTGCAAAAAGAGATCAAGAATTACATCAGGTGGTCAAATTTTTCGTGAAAATGGCAATAAATGGCCAAGTGGTTTTCTATGTGGCATTTGGTAGCTTGTATAACACCTCTTGGTCACATCCACATCATCTGTTGCATCAAAACCGTAAGCAACTCAGACACCTGGCTTATTAGAGATCATTGGAGCGAACAACACAGTCTGCATATTTGCAACAATGTATAATAAACACAAACAATACATAATCAATACAATTGTACTGAAACGAAAGCCGTCACTTTATTTACAAAGTCACAAAAGGAAGTATAAATACTTCTGTCATTAATATTTAGGAAAACCATTTACAAAATTTTCAAATATGTACAGGTATTTTGAAAAATCACCAGCTTTCCATTTTGTTATAGGTAGAGAGACGGACGGGCATGGGCTGATGCCACTCAGATTGTAATGAGGAAATGCTTGTGTGGCTGTCTGGGACCTGTTGTGAATTTGCTATGGATTCACACCACTCCCTAAAGTTATGTCAACTTTGGGGACGCCATCCTGGCTATTCTGGGTGACTTGTTCAGCATTCTGGGCTGCGGCATTTTGGGCAGCAGCATGCTGCTCTTCCAAAATGTCATCGATCAGCCTCAGGTTACACACCCAGTCTTCATCCGGGCTCTTGCTGGGGCCTTTCAAGAGAGCTTCAATGAAATCCATCTCACTGCAGTCAGGTGGTGAAATCAGATCATTTAATGGGGGCTGAGGCTGGGGCAAAAAGTCATAGGGTGGCAACTCAGTAGGGGGACCCATTCTGTTGAATGGACCTGGAGACTGGCTAGCAGTGATGGTGGAGGTGGCAGCGGCAGCGGCAGCAGCAGCAGCAGCCACATAGCTTGGTGGTGGCTCAATGGCCTGTATGGGACTCATGGGACCAAAGCTGTCTATGGTGGCATTCAGCACAGGCACAGGACCCCGCTCTGGGCTCTGTCTGAGGCTGAAGTTGGGGTTGGCCAGGGCAGCATTGACCTTTTGGCCAGGCCTGTCTCCTGGGGTCCCCTGATTGGGAGGCACAACTGCCTGCTGTGATGGACAGGCTGGGGCTATTGGGGAGAATCTCACAGATGCCTTTGCGAAGATAGAGTTGCTATTAAATTGCTGTTGGGTGCTATTATCTACTTGGTTGGGGGGTGGTTCCCTCGAGACCACTGGGTTTGCAGTAGCTGCGGCCACCCATGTGGAACTGTTGAACAAGGTGGACATTCTTGGCACACATGACTGTCTGAGCTGGTGGGGACTCAGGGGCTGGTTGCCCAGAGGGCTGGAACAAAACTTGGGCAGGAGCACTCCTGAGGGGGAGGCCTTGGGCATCTGTGTATATTGGCAGACAGAGTCAAGGCTGCCCAGGCCTGAGCGTGAGGATATGGGAAACAGGGGGCTGGAGTTAAAAATTCCTTGCTTTTTGCCTGGGGTTGGTGAGATGATGCTCCCATGGCTCTGGTGCCGACTGGGTGGGATCATTCCTGGACTCAGATTGTTCTGAAGGAGCTCAGTTCTGGGTAGCATCCTGTGCTGGCTGGAAGGGGGGCTTGCCTTGGTCCGGCTACACTTGGAGGTGACTTGTTCTTGGACGGCTACAGAAAGAGAGAAGTAGGGGTCAATTCCAAAGGCATCCTCAATTTTGCTGCAGTTGCTGGTGGGGTGTACCATCCTAGCACTGATTTCTCACCATCCACCCTTGGCTCCTACTGAGCATCCTCTGTTGTTCCTCCACCCTCAGTCTGGACTACAGCTCTTCTAGGGACCCCTCTTAGATTTCTGGGTCTGTGCTCAAACATCCCTGCCCCCCACCAAATACAGATAATGTTGGATGAAAAATGCCAGCTTATCTATCTGTCTTTTCAAGTAGATTATAAGCTCTAGAAGGCCAGGGTCTTGGTCTGCTTTCATACTCAATACTCTGTACATAGGCCTGGCATTGCCCATCCTTTGACAGATGAAATGGCCTTCCTGGAACTTGTTTTCCCTGTCCCTACAGCTGAAGTGTGATTGACCTGGGCAGGTGCAATATTCAGCTGGTGTTTAGGTCCCCAAAATGGGGTTTTCTGCATGAGAATGGAGGAGCATTGGCTAAAATGAAGATGCTGACCACTTGTTGGAGGGCAAGCAACTTTCACTGAGCCCCAGGTGAGAGTATGCTTGGTCTTGTACAATGTCACTATCAGCTGGTAAGGATTGCTTACCACATGTCTCCCTGACTAGTCTGGAAGCTCTGAGAAGTAGGGACAATGCCTGTGTTTCTTTTCCCCCTTCCAAACAGCTGTATCTCTGACCAATAAAAGTTTATTGCATTCACAGCTGCCATGATAAAGTGGGGACCCCTGCAGTCTGTGGAGGCTCTGGCAGCCCCCTACCACAGACTCTTTGAGGCATAACTTCAACCTCTTTTCCATTGCCCACACATGGGAGATGGTCCAGGTTCCTATTAGAAAGAAGGTCACTGAGGTGGGAGCAAAAAGGGCAGGATCAGAACCCTGGAGCTATGGCAGCCTCAGTTGATTCTGATAAAACCCTAGGGGGTATGCCCTTTTCCCATCAGGAATAACTGCTTTAAAGCACCTGACTTAATTTAATCAAACTCTTAAATTAAACAGTGGTGTCAGAGTCATTGAGACCTAACCTTCAATTGGGAATCTACTCAAGTTTCAGTGTGAGAGGTCCAACCAGGATGCTACTGAACTGACTCCCAGACCTCCCCTCTTTCCCTCAATATTTTCAGAAACACCCACAGTAACTGCATACTCTGGGGTGAATTCTCATCCCACACTATACCCTAGCCTGACCCTCTGTGAAGATTGATCTTAACTGCTTACCTTGAAATTGATTCATCTGTTGGGCAATATATGCACTCTGCTGTTCAGGGGTCATTGCCATAAGACCTGATTTCTGTTTCTCTTGCTAAACAGAAGATGAAAATGATGTGTTAGAATATGTCTATCAAGAAATATTTGCCTTGGGATCACTGTGCAGGGACCCAGGACTTGGCTTTGGTATAGCAGAAAGCATGAGTGAACACACCAACACACACTTGCATGCATGCCCCACCCTCCCAAGCAAAATTCCACAGGTATAAATAAAAGTAGGATTCTGCAACCTGGGTTAAAAAGCCAACTGCAACAGCATAGGATGGGGCAGGAGACACAGAGCTTAACAGCAAGAGCACATAGAAAAATATTTAGGCATTTTGGATGTCCTGCTCAGGATGGGTCAGCAATGAGATGCAGTCACCAAAAGAGCAAAAGTCACATTAAGTCACATTAATAGAAGCAGAATATGTAGAAGGAGGGAGGTGACAGTCCTACACTACTCTGTCTTGGCCAGACCATGTCTATAGTGCTGACAAGAGTCTAGGCATGCCAGTATCAGGGAGACCCAGACAAACTGGCTGCATTCAGAGGACACTAAGTAATTGGGGTAGGGCTCAAACTCCAAATCGCACAGACAAGAAATGGTTGAACAAACCAGGGATGCTGAGGTTGGGGCAGAGCCAACTCTGGGCTATGTGGTGGTGGGTACCCAGATTCTGCTGGGTTGTTATGGAGAAAGGGCTGAGTATTGTTCTGGGTGGTCCTGGCAGGAAGAGCAGGATGATCACATGGTCAGAAGGATGCACCCAGAGTAGTCACTCACTGTCAACTTCCCTTCTTGCTCCTGACTGGCTGCAGCATGGACAATTGAGATGAGTCTCCTGTCTCCATTTCAAGCTGGATGGGCAAGGGGAGGAGCTGAGCTTGAGGGCTGTAGTCCCAGCACAGAGTGTGGGAGCAGCTCAAGGGACAGCCCAAAGAGAAACAGATGAGAGCAAGTGGAAGGCATGACTAGCCCCTTGTCGAGAGACTCTCAACCATTTGGAGCCAGGTTGTGACTGGGATCCAGTTCTGACTCCCAGTCCAGTGCTTATTCACTACCATCTCTCCCCCTCATTCTCAAGAAGCCTGCTCACAAGTGTGCCAATAACCAAGGCAGCCCCACCAGGGAGCACACACCCCGGAGTCCACTTTCTGAGCTGCATCCTTTTGGATGCCAGAAGACTTGACCCTACAACATGAGATGGCTTGCTTTTCTGAACTTAGAGGGCTGACTTTGGGGCGTGGGATGGGGGCAGGCAGAGAACCGGCACTTGGAAGAGTGCCCGGCTCCCAGGCCTGGCGGCAGTTCCTGGCCTCAGTTCCTGTCAAGGCAGAGAGGACAAATACATGGCACTGGGAAGACTACACTAAAAGTGATTTCACCATCCTTCCTGTCTGCACTCTTGCTCCTCCTCCCCCCTATGGCTGTTGGGATGTGGGTGGTGGAGATTCTGTTTCTCAGCTGGCTATGGAGCTGCCCCTCTTACTGCTAAAGTATGAAGGTGGCATAACTGCCTTCGTGTGTGCTTACTGTACTGAGCATGTTGCACCCATTATTTCACATTGTGTTTCAACAATCCTTTAAAATAGGCATGTCATTATCCTAGAGATACTGATTTGGATACTGAGGAGTACAGGGGCCATATGACCTCCCGAGGCTATGACATCAAGAAGGGAGTGAGGGGCTAGGATCTACTCGAAATGCTCAGGATAGGCAGGCATTTCTGAGGCAACCCTTTCACTTGTGTTCTTCCCTTTTACCCTTACACCAGCCTTAGGAGATAAGGGCAGAAGATCTAGGGACCCCAGCTTACTCACATGACATCTAGGGCTTAGATAGAAAGCTTACATGACTTGCCCAAAGCAACAAGACTAGGCAGTGCCATGTCTCTTAACCGCAGACCCTGGGTTGCTCTGCCTGTCCAACCCCATTGCTTCTGGCGATTGGCTTCTGTGGCTGGGTAGGTCTACACTGACCCTAACTTCTTCTCCATTGGCTGGCCCATTGGTTTAATCAAATAACATAGTTGTAGAGGGGTGAGGGTTGGGGGAAGGAGGAGGCTACAGAGTGCAACAAAAGAAAAAGCAGGGGAAGGGCAGAAGACCTCAAAAGGAAAGAGGCAGAGAAGAATGATACCCCAAAGGCATGAGAGACCAAAGTCAGAGAGTGGAGGAACTGGGTAGTATCTGCCAGATAAAAGAGAATGCTTTTCCAATAGTCCAGGGTTGCAGGGAGAAGGGGGTGTTGGCTAGTATTCATCCAAGGAAGCACAAAACCCACAGCATCCAGAGTTGAAAGGAAAACCTGGCTATTGGCATGGTTACACATATTCCCAAGTCCAAAGGGTACACATGACATCCAGCCTGTGGGTCAGGCCCTCTAGGGTCCTGGGGTACTGTTGTTAAGTGGTGTCTCTTCATACTACTGGGGCTGTCCAGGGCACTCCAAGTCCTGTGCTCTGGGCCTGGGCCTGTTGTCCCTGGCCAAGCAGCCATAGCCCTCTCCAGGCCTCCCTAGGAGACTGCTTCCTTTGTTTTGCAGATGGAGGCCCCCATCCTTTGTTCTGAATCAATGTGCTCCAAAGATAAGCCCCAAGAAAACAGTTGTTGCCTTTTGACACTGACAATTAGAATCTTTGGAAAATGAAGAAAACAGGAAATGACAAATGTTTTCAGTGAGCAGGAGGAAGGGGTGGCTGAAAATTGCTGTAACTTGTGGATTTTCATAAGCATGCGTATTGGAGGAGGTAATCAAATAACTCATTTTTCAAAGGCTGTGATTGTCATGGTACTAAATTCTATTGTGCCAGGTGACACTAATAGGGCAGTATTGGTGGGTCCTTTTCAAGCCTAGTTGTGCTTCCCCATGCTGGTCATATAGATGAGATGGGGCTGGTGCCAGCAGGAAGTCTCCTAGAGAACTAGGGCCCTGGATCTTCTGTCACAGCTCCTCCCAGTTCTGTTGGGCCAAGGGGCCACATTTTACCCAAAAGGGGGACCTGGGAAGTCATAGAGTTGCTTTTTTGGAAGCTTCTTTCTGATGCTTAGGAAGCTGCAAAGCCCTAGTCCATGTATGGGCACTTTAGCAGGGCTAGTGCTTTATCTGTGTGCTAGTCAGGAGAGATTTCAAAAGACTGGCCCAAACCCTACTGCTACTCCCTAGTATAATTGAGTCCAACATTGTCCCAGCTCCCCTCCACTCCCCTCATCCTCTCTACCCCTCCCCCAACCCCCATGCTCCCAAAGACCAGGACAGGTGCTGTGTCAATTTTGCTTTTCAGTCATCACAGGTGAATGGCTCCTGAAAGCCCCATGGAATCGCTGTGAATGCTTCTTGACATCACAGCCAGGGATGTTCTCAGGACTGACTCAACTACTTATTCCAGCAAAGCAAGATGGGGGATTGGATGGGGAAGCTGATGAACAGGAATCACACACAGATGCCTATAAAATGTTCTTGGATTTCAGCTGGAATTAGACTGGTTACTAGCCTAGTGATTTCCAGGAGGAGAGCATTCTGACTGGGAAGGGGATTACAATGGAATATCTTCTGAGGGACCTCAGATAATAGATCCAAAGCCTCATTGTGTAGAGCACATTGATGCAGGAAAGGAGAGAGGGAGGAAGCAAAGGAAACCAAGGGTAAGGAGGGAAGAAAAGGAAGGGAGCGGGAGAGAGGACGATAATAAGGAAAAGCAGAAGGAAGAGGAGGGGGAAAGGGAAGAGAAAGAGGAGATATTTTTTTTTCTACCACTAGGAAATCCCAGCCTCCTTTCCCAGGAAATGTAGCTCATGAGCACTCCCTGCAGCAGAAGGCACTCAACTATGTTATAGGTTCAAAGGTTAATGAGCTCTTGTGTCTAGGTTTGTTTGTTACTCTACTAGGAAAACACCTTTTGCAGTTTTTGAAAATCAGATTTGGAGACACCTCGCCTACTCTATTGACTTTTAATTTAAAATGATAGGATGACAGTATTCTGCATGGAGATTATGAAATCAAGACCTGAGTTCTGGGGGCTCTCACACTCATATGGATGGGAAAACCTCAGACTTGCTATGGCCCATGGATGAAGGCAATGTAGACACTTGCATTAGAAGCCCTGCTTAAGGGCATGTGTATGCTTTTAGTTGAAAATTCCCCGTAGATGTTCTCCAGAAACTACAGAGATATTTTATAGTGAATAGCAGGTAAAATTCTTTTCCTAGTCCCTCCTAACTCTCAGAGATTGTGACTCATTTTCTCCAGAATGCCTCTAGAGGAGACCACACCATTGGGAGTGATGGGTGTGCCATTAGGCTACTTCTCCCTGTGAACCTCAGGCTTAGATCTAGCTGGATGGGGGAGGAGACTGCTGAGCACCTGCCCTTTTGTGTTGCCGTTAATCAATGACCTTCCCTGCCCAAATGCATTTTGCAAGGTGTGGGCCTCATTGATTCTGGTCCTCCAGAATGAACTTGCCCAAATATATAATGGGAAGATAGGGTTTCATTGGAAGCTTAGCACGTCTGTCTGTCAGTCAGCTGACATACATTTCTTGTGGGTTTACTTTGGGTCAGGCTCTTTCCCAGGCATGGGGACAGCACTGTGTTTCTCTACTTTTATGGAACTTACACTAGAGGGGAGGCTATAAGTAAACCAAAGGTCATTTCAGATGATTATATATCTTCTAAAGAAAATACAATGTGTGAAGGGATCAGGAGTGTGTGAGGGTATAGGGGACACACCCGAAACCTCAGGTATCTGGTTATATTTTGACCATGAAGACAGAAGACCATGGGGAGACAAAGAAACCTTGGGGCCCAAGATTTTCTAAGCTAGGCAAGATTGGGGTCAACACTAGTCCTCTGGAGGTCTTTCTTTGCTCCTCTGAGCTCCTTGCATAGGAGCCAGGGACCTTTTTCATGATGATGGTGCTGCCCTGTGGTTTCAACTGGTCTGACGTTGTCAGTGGGGCCTTCATAAAACAATGGCATCAAAAGCAAATGGCAGAATTGTAGATCAGCTTTTTTACTCTCCATTTTCTGTCTTTCCACTTGACCTCCAACAACATGAACTCTGTTCTAACTCCTCTCTTGGTTGTTTCAAGACTGCCTGGCCCGGAAGGTCTTGGTCTAAATGCTGGGAATATTGCAGAGCTTAGGACACAAATGTCTTTTGCAGCTTGCCTTTCTTCTTTCCCTGTGGTGCTTGCCTCCTTTGTCTCACACTGGGTCTGGCTTTCCTGAGTCACAGGCTGAGCTGGCAAGGTACTATCCCTCAAAGCGCCGCCAGGTAGGCCCAACTACCAAAGTTTCATAAATAAGATTACGGGGCTAAGCATTTGTCCCACCATTCACTACTGGATAGAAGTCATTAACTTGCATAGACATAAGTGGGTGTAAGGATAGGAATTCATGAGGCAAGCTAGCTGGGATCCTCTTGTTTTTGACTTCCAGGTACAGGGAGGAGTAGTGACAACCTGAGTGGATGATGTCCCATCTGTTTTTGCCAATTCTGTTTCCCTGGTTGCTTTGTGCTGGACAAGATTTCTCAGGTTTTAACTGAAGAGCACTGTGACTCCGAGAGTGCACAGAGAAAAAAATGAGAGGGGGGAGAAAAAGTCAATACCCCTTGAACAAAAAGCACTGCTTGTTCTTCCCAGCCAGGGCAGGCAGATAAAGAGAACAAGGCTGTATGTAACAAAGCAGAATTTCCATTAAAGGCTAGAATCCCAGAGGCCCTTTCAGACTGATGACCATCTTCAGATCGCTATCACTTAGCAATACTCATTTCTCCAGTCTTCTCTGAAGTTAGGGAAGACATCCTGTGCACATTGATATTTCATGCACTAGAACAACAACTCCATGATCCAAATGAAATACTTTGCTGTCAAGGCCCATTCTGGCTGGTGTCCTCCATCTTGCTTTCAAGACCACTAATGTGATTCTTTAGGGCAAGTCAAGCCATTCCTTCTGGACTCTGCAGGATGATCCAAACTCATAGCCATGTTGATTCGGATTCCTTCTGTTTGCCCTTCCCAGACTGCTGGTACTCCAGTGGGGATATCCAACTTCTTACTTTTAAGGTGTGGAAATCCTGGGTGGGGCCGAAGAACACCTCTGGGTGCAGAGTCCACAGCGGTTAGCTGTCAGAGGAGAGGCAGTTCCTGAGCACCCACTAGATATGGAGTGGGTGGGCAATGAGGCCATTCAAGGTGCAGAAGTGCAACCCCTGTCCCCCTCAGGCTCACAGTCTGGCTGCAGGAACAGACAGGCAGGGAAGGAACTGGGATGCTGAAAGGTGTACAGCAGGGAGGGAGTAATTGCACCAGGGGCAAGCCCCACTTATTTCCCTGGAGGTGATGCTGAGGCACCTGAAGCACTCGGCTTGCTTGTGTGTTCTCTCTGCCAAAGACTGGCCGGGACACAGTAGAGAAAGCATTAGAAATCCCTCCTAGGTGTACAGAGCTTTATGGGCTGTCACCTCCTGTGTTCCTCCCAACAACCCTGTGAGGCAGGCGGGCAGGCTGAGCAGGGAACTGTGCCCCGGTTGACAGATGAGGAAAGCGAGGCTCAGGGGAAGTGACTTACCTACAGCGTCGCAGCTAGGCAGTAGTGGAGCAGGCACCTGCCTCCAGGCCTTCGGATCCCAGCCGCCCCAGGGCGCTGCCTCTGAGGTGCTGTACGAGGAGGTGACTCGGGCCAGCTCATGAGCAAAGGAGCTGCTGGGCAGGAAGGACTCACTCCCCAGGGCCTGGCAGGATGGGGGCTGATGCCCGAGGCTGACCTGGGGGGGCCTGGCTTCCCCAAGCTTGCAGGCTTTGTCTATATGACTCTACAACAACCGATTGAACAATTCATCAGCTGCTTGGCCACAAAATGGTTCTGATCGATCTTGTCACTTCCCTGACTGTCTAGTTGGGTCATTTGGGTGTTGTTTATACACACCAACTGGTCTGGGGCAACAAAACCAAAGAGCTTGCAGTTTTAATGGTCTTGGGTCACAGACTCCTTTGAGAATCAGTTAAAAGCTATTGTTTCTTTCCACAGAAAAAGCACTTACAGTGGTGTCTCCCCATTCCAACCCACCAACATTCTACATGTAATTTCAGGGGTTTTCCGAACCACTTAGTATCCATCCATGGATCTCAGTTTAAGGATCCTCTGTCTTGACCAGTCACTATTATGTTGGAAATGGGAGTAAAGCTAGGTCAGTTAAGCTGGTTCATTGGCAATGACTTCCACCAATCCCAATCCCTCCTTACCCACCCTGGCCCACACAACAGAGAACACAGTTCTAATTTTTTAGAAGGCAGGAATTTAATCAGAATTGAATGTATGACCTAATTCTTTCAACTAAAGTCAATTAAAAACTCCATACTTAATATCCATGTCAGAGAAAGCTTCAAGACTCAAATGAGCTACTGATATAGTCCTGACATCTTGATGAGCACATCAAACACTTGGCAACAGTGGTGTCCAAAAAAAAAAAAACAGGGGGAAGCCTGCATTGATGAGTTGGTCTTTCTATGTGAGACAGCCTCTTCACACCCAAGCTGCAACTGATCATCTGTATTTTCTACCAAATATTCCAGTAGAAAGGGAAATATTTATCCCCCAAATCAAAGCTAAACAGTTGGAATCCATTTGGTTCACTGCAATAAGCACTAAGCATTATCTAGTGTGCTCAAGTCTCTGCAGTGATGACAGACCAGTAGATAGTTGGATGCATTATTTGATCAATAATAAAAAAATTGCCACCATGAAATTTACTGAGCATTTGCTATAAACCTAAATGCTTTCAGTATTCAGACTCATTCAATCTGTACAGGAGGCAGGAACTATTGTTGTCTTTATTTTACAAATGAGAACAATGAGGCCCAGAGAAGTTAACTGAGTTACACAAAGTCACACAGCTAGTTAGTAGCAGAGTAGGATGCGAACCCAGGTTTACCTAGTTCCAAAACCCTCATGAAGTTTGCCAGGGTGTGTGTGTGTGTGTGTGTGTGTGTGTGTGTGTGTGTGTTTAATCATTAACTTGCCATATGAAAACAAGTTTTGAGATGTAAATTGTTAAACTATGCCATTGAGGAAAATATATGCAAGGTTTTACAAGGTGAGGGGCACCAAAATGTTTTATTAAAAAACAGATTATAACTTAAAGATGGGGCTAAGAAAGACAATCTAATACCTGGAAAGTTTTAGAAATTATACCATTGCCCCAAAATAATACAAAATCAAAAAGCAGTATTCTTAGCAATTAAACTCAGTGCACTTGGGAAAGAAAACTTCTTTGCATTTGATGGTGTACCAACTGTGGATGACCAAGTGCCTTTTCCTATGGGTTGGGGTTCATCAGTACACAACTGAGCTCACTGGCCATCTCCAGTTTCACTGCATCAAGCTCCAATTTGTCCTTGTATCAAGGTCATCTGGGACATAAGCAGAAACATTGCTTTCTATAATTTACAACTCTAGGCCTGAATATCTAGCTCCTTGAACATCTTAAACATGATTTTATAGCCATCTTGACATTTTTACAATCCTAAAATGCAAATATTACTAGAGTTTTGATTATTTGCTTATTCCATGATGACACATTTTAAAAGCAATGAATGGGCCTTATTTGTAAAATTTTGCCCAGGAATCCCTGGTAGCTTCATGTGACTTGTAGAATATTAGTGTAGGATATTAGTGATTAGTTCCTTAACGGGACTCTCCCATCAGCTTTAACATATGTGTGCAGTGCTTCAGTAGTTCACTAGGTAGAAATAACTGCAGATAGCACATGGGAATTACCAGCAGCAAAAGACGCCCCCACAATGTGGGCAACTCTATTCAGCAGCCATTGGGAATGGACCTGGAGCCACTCATTTAGGTGGAACAGAATGGGAAGAAGTGGTTCAAAAACCAATTCCAGTTAAAAGGAAACATGAAATAAAATAGATAAGATTTTATCTTGACTCTGACTGACTAGGAGCTTTATAGCTAATGCTTGTGCATATTCTCCATTTTACTTAATTTGGGAAAAAACTCGCTTATCAAACTCCCTTTAAAGGTGAGGCTCACGTTTCAAAGAAAAGAATGTTAGGTACATTTCTACTCCTAGAGATTTTCAAATATAAGATACACCAATATTTCTCCTTGAAAATCTAAAATAAACAAAAGCAAAAAAGAACAAGTCCATCGGTAATTGGTGGCCATGATTTATAGCTCTTGGACTGACTGGTTCCATATGATTCCAAATTTCATAGAATTCAGATTATGGAATAGGTAGTCCACTCAGCACCCTGGACCCTAGGTTTCCCATGATTACTAAAGAGCTTGATGAACCTATGTTGGTCCACGGCTCTTCCCTCCTAAAAGTCCTTCAATGGCTTGCAGCTGTCTAGAGACACAAGCACATCCTGTTAAGCTCTGCCCCTTAACTTCTCGCCCTTTTGGCAGCCAGGTTTCATGTTCCATAGTGTCATGTACTCTATCTTCCAGTAATATCAATTTCTTTGGAGCTTTCCAGATTAGGTTGCCATTTGTATTCAGCCCTTTGTGGTTATGCGCCTTGATTCACCAGGCCTGGAATGTCCTTTCTCCAAGTTTCCACTCTGGGAATTTTGCATGTCCTTCAAGATCCAGCTCCTCTACCCTGGGAATTATGCTCTTTTTTGGGTCTAGTTCTTGTGGCTGACACCTCCAGCTGACTAAACACCCTTGCTGGGTCAAGTCTTAATCATCTTGATATCTCTCTGATGCCCAGACAGTGCCTGGCACAGGTAACAGACTTAGCAAATTCTGGTGTGGGAAAAAGTAGGTTTACAGTTGTTAGCACCCAAAACACAGAGTTTATTCTTGTATTGTTATTTATTAGTTATTGTATTATTTGTATTACAACTGTAAACCTACGTTTGCCCACCTCTGTACTTAGAAAATTCAATCAACTTTACTGTTATGAGTTTAGCATGATGTCCCAGGTACTTTGGAGATGATAATTTGGTGAATGCTGCATTGGCCTCTTTTTGGGTTGGATATTAATGATAAACTGAGCCTTGATACTCATTTAAGCACATCTGCTCACCCTTTTTCAATGTGGTGTTAATAAAACACAACAATAGAACAGAGAATGAAAATCACATCAGCTAAATATTTTTGAGCACTCACTGTGTGTTGGGTACTGAACTTTTTGCACATTTGCATTTGAGCCTGTCTCTAGTTTACAAGACAAGAAAGTGGAGGTAGGCTTACCCAGGACATGCAGTGGCAAGGTGGGATACAGACCTAGATCTGATTTATAGAGTGTTTAAAACCCAAGCAACTCCTGGGTTTGGATGTGCAAAGATTCCTTCTCTGCAAATGGAGAGGAATGGTGAGGTGTCTTCCTTCATTCACACAGGAGTAGCTCCAACTTGTTGGCTCTTCTATGGCATCACCATAGTTAAATGGGCTCTGGTGCAAAAAGCTAAGATTATGACAATTCCAATAGATATTCAGCTACTTTGCAAGAAGTGGATAAAAACTGCTCATATTTTATAAATTATAGACTGGATTAGATATTGCTGCAATATTCACCATGGAGATTCAGAAGGAGGTAGATGTGCATTGGCAAGGCTACAGTAATAAACTAGGATTCCACTGGTTTCTGTGAACTTGTAGATTTCTAGACTTAGTCATCCAAGAGTTCAGACAATGAATCCTGTACTGCTCTATTTCCTTTCTCTGATCTTTACTAAATGTGTAATAGAGGTGAGCAGAGAAAACCCAAGAAAGGGAACTGGAGATTTGGTGCATATGTCAGAGACTTTCAGAACTTAAGGTTCTTCAAGGCTAGTCTGACTTCAGAGCCCAGTCCAGCCATTCAAGTTACTAGTGAGGTAAACATGCTAGGGTACTAAAATGTTATCTAGATAGCACAAAAAGGTCGAGACAGAGCTGTGGAAGAAGCTGGATCTTTGGGCAAACTGGTAAATGTCCCTACCTGTCAAACAGAGGTAATAGGAGACAATTTTGTAAATCTGGAGCAATGCCTTGAGAAAGCAGGAAAATTTAATGTGAATCAGACTACTTGGCCTCTTGTTTATCATTACCCTACTTGGGCAAGTGCAAATGGGATTTCAATATATTACAACCATGTGTCTATTAACAACAACATGAGGAAGCTATACAAATCAAGTCTGAGATTTTGTAAGGAATAGAATCCCAGAAATACTATAAGCAATACTGTCCAACAAACCTTCTGAGATGATGCTGAATCATCCTACTAGAAAGAACAGAATGTTCTATACCTGCATTTTCGGATATGGTAGTCACTGCCCATATGTGGCAGTTGAGCACTTGAAATGTGGCTATTGCAAATGAAGAACCGAATTCTTACTTTTATTTACATTAAATTAATTTAAATATAAATACCTACATGTTATGGGAGGAGGAGTGAGGGGCTAATTAAAAAAGGTGAAGGGAGTAAGCAGTACAATTTATAGTTATAAAAGTCATGGGGATGTAAAGTATAACATATGGAATATAGTCAATAACATTGTAATAATTACAAGTGGATAATTATCAGGTGGATACTTGACTTATAAGTGAGATCACTTTGTAAAGTATATAAATGTTAATCTCTATGCTATGCACCTGAAAACAATATAAAATAATATTAAATGTTCACTATAATTGAAAAAATGCTGTTAGATTCTAAAAGTTAAATAAATAGCTATATGTGTCTGCTGGCTACATTATTGGAGAGCACAAATCTTTGGCATAATGGCTCTGATAAAAGAAAGTGTGAGCTTGAACCATGGATTTGTCATTTATTAGCTATGTAATTGTGGGGAAGTTACTTAAACTTTCTATGCTTTTATTTCCTCATCTGTAAAAGGGAGGTAATGATTCTATCTTATTCATAGAGTGGATATAAGCATTCATTGAATTAACATAAATACAGTGCCTGCCTGCATGTTGTATGCTTTTTCAGAAGACCAGTTGGTTGTAGACTTAAGTAATAATAATACCTCTGCCATATATCGTACACTTGACAATGCTCCAGGCCCTATCCTATAAATTTTATATGGGTTAGCCTGAATTGAACATGTTGCTTAGGCATGGTCTCGCCAACACAGTTCATCAAGGCTATCATCTCTTTTAAACTTTGGCAAAATAGACTAATAAAAATTATAAATGATCATTTTGATAAAATTAGAAACCTTTATTGAGAACTACTTAATATAAGGCACCAGGCTAAGTCTTTTCTTGGGGTCATTTCAATCAATTCTCAGAACAATCCTATGGGGTAGGTATTTTTATGATCCCATTGTAAAGATGAGGAAACTGAAGCACACAGAGGTCAAGCAATTTGCCCAGTTCACTCGTTAGAAAGTGCCAATGCTGGAACTAAAATCTATATATTGCCCTGTGTTTTGTTCGCTCAAATTGCCCAATAAAAACCTTTGTTATTGTTATAAGCATATCAGCTGCAAGATGATTCTGGAGGGCTGCTGGGGTTCCACAGTTGTGCAATGGATTCTGGGAAGGCTACCATGTGACCCAGTTTTCTTTTGTTTTTACAACTATATCCTAAAATAAGAAGAACTCTAAATTAGGAGAGTTCTGTCATGATACAAAGGTAGGAGGCAGATAGAATAACATCAATCCTACCCATTTCCTGGATCTCATCCATAAATTTGCATTTTGTTACAGTTTCCTTGGAGCAAGGTATCCTCTATGTAAGAACTGGAAGAGTTTGAGCTTTTCTGGATTTTCCTCTATAAATGTACATAATTTAACCTTAATATATCAAAGTTTAAATGTCTAAGGCTGCTTACAATTGATGGAATCCCAAATCAAGTTCACTTAGTCAACCAAATTCTCAGAGTTGGAATTTAATTACAGGATTAAGTTCAACTGGTAAATTGCTATTTTGCCTATAGAAAAAAAAATAACCTAAGAACATAAAAAAGTAAAATCAATAATGTATAAATCAACTAAGGAGCAAAGAAATAAATATATTTTTCGGCACCATTAATTTCAATGAATAAGCAAGCATCCTGTTAACTCCTTGGGGTGGAGAATGTGATATATCCTCTATAGCACTGGGCACAGAGTATATCTACAATTCAATCTGTCCTTTAGCCTGGCTATTTTCTGTTGGGGGGAATTTGGCAAAGTGGCCAATGCTACACTTGTCATCAGTAATACAGGATCATTAGGTAGGAAGGCTGTGAGGTTGTTCAGGCTAGATGGTCAGTCCACTGGGAATTTCCTTTGGAGACTTCCAGATTTAGAGAGCATATTTAATGCATATATCTAACTCCAGTCCCTCCCATGATTCCACTAAAAGTACAGTAAGGGTCTGACTTTGTTTGTAAAGACACAGCCATGAAATAAGGAGAATTTGTCAAGCTCAAAAGTAGCTACACCAGGGTCAACATAGCCCCAGGGAAGCTAAATCATAAGATGGCAGAGGGGGGAGTGGAAAAGCAGCTTGGTCTACATGAAAGAATCTTCATCAGGCTCAGGACCAGAAGCCCCAGGTTGTCTCTGGAACTGGGAAGTGGGTGGGGTGGCCAACATAATGGGGTACATCCCTGGACTGCCTCCCTAACTTCATGTCCCTGAGGTTCCACCTTTTTCCCAACCTGGAAGGGATCTCACTTGACCCTTTGTTGCTGAATTTCCTGCTTAACCATCCAGATCCTACTGCCTAGATCAGCTGGGGATGCTCACTTCAGCCCATAGAGGTGTTCTGCCTTGACCTACATCTGGAATCTGGAGTTCCTGGAGGTATATTGGGGAACTGAAAACAAAAAGAGCAGCCCAACCCCTCTGGCTACATCTGTGTGTCCAGTGCAATGGCCATGATGGTGGTGGGCTCCATATATTTCCTTGCTGGGAACATGCCTATAGCTGCTGACTCCCTAAGAGGGAAAATAGGGCAGCTTCTCTTCTTCGGTAAGTCTTTAACTAATAGTGGCGCTGTGACTCTGCTGCTTATAGATGCACCTAGATTATGCTCACCACTTGGTTCTTAAAAGTGGAGTAAATGCTTGTTTAAGAGTTCATTAATAAGTTGAAACTATTGAAACTATATAGAAATGCAAGAGAATAACTGTCAGAATCAAGATTGTGGTCACCTCTGAGGGGAGGAAGAGGTCTACTTGGGGGGTTGACAATGTTCTACTTCTCAACTTAATTGGTGACATTGTACTTCTTTAAACTGTACATAAAGATCTTGCACACTACACTATATCTATTTTATATCCTATCTAATAAAATAGTAATATGCAAATTAACCATCACTCTGCTACACTCACAAGCCACAGCCAATCAGGAGCAGATATGCAAATTAACTCAACTGACATGGTTGCAGC
Source organism: Lasiurus cinereus (assembly GCA_011751065.1). Taxonomy (NCBI): domain Eukaryota; kingdom Metazoa; phylum Chordata; class Mammalia; order Chiroptera; family Vespertilionidae; genus Lasiurus; species Lasiurus cinereus. Next base: position 1,801,576 of record JAAGEH010000015.1, read on the forward strand.
CACAGAGAACAGGAGGCTTGGATTGTCCCTGGTGATGAAGGGAGCCAAGCTTTCCACACACCCTGGCCAGCCAAGGCCTCCCCTCAAGGCTGCAAAGTTTCAATTATAGAAGATAAATAAATCCCAACAAAAATGGCTGTGGCCACAGAGCAAGCAGGAGGCTTGGCTCTACTCAAGGCTACAAAATTTCAATTATAGAAGATAAATAAATACCAGATACCAGGGATTCCACTTGGGTCACTGGGGGGCATGGCCAGCCTGAAAACCAACACAGGCCCCTTGCCCAGGCCACCCCATGCCCCAAGAGACCTCCCACCTTGATTCAGGACACCCTTCAAGGCAAACCAGCTGGCCCCCACCAGTGCACCAAGCGTCTACCCTATCTAATGAAAGAGTAATATACAAATTGACCATCACTCCAATACACAAGATGGCTGTCCCCATGTGGACACAAGCTGGCCACCACAATATGGTCATCAGGGGATGGCAGTTGGGAGGGACCAGGCCTGTAAGGGAGGGCAGTTGGGATGATCAAGCATGCAGGGGAGGGCAGTTAGGGATGACTGGGGGCAACCAGTCCTGCAGAGAGGGCAGTTGGGGGGATCCAGGCCTGCAGGGGAGAGCAGTTGGGGGGAAGCAGGCCTGCAGGAGAAGGCAGCTAAAGGTGACCAGGCCTATAGAGAAGGGCAGTTAGGGGTGATCAGGCCTGCAGGGGAGGGCAGTTAGGGGCAAACAGGATGGCAGGGGAGCAGTTGGGCATCAATTAGGCTGGCAGGGGAATGGTTAGGGGTGATCAGGTTGGCAGGAAGAAGCAGTTAGGGGCAATCAGGAAGGCAGGCAGGTGAGCAGTTGTGAACCAGCATTCCTGGATTGTGAGAGGGATGTCTGACTGCCTGTTTAGGCCCAATCCTGTAGGGGTCCCAGATTGGAGAGGGTGCAGGCTGGGCTGAGGGACACCCCTCTCATGCACCAGACCTCTAGTTTCATAATAAAAGGGAAAAAGGTATATGCACAACTTTAAGTCAGTAATATGAAATATACATCTCTACCTAGAAAAAAATAATAAAATACCATATGTTAACATGTTAATAGTGGTTATCCCTGACACTTATATATTATATACTTGTGTTTTCTGCATTTTCCAATATCACTACAAAAAGTACATACTATTCTTATAATGAGAAGGTCATAAACCATATTGAAAAAAGACAAAGTGCCCATGTAATATTGAAACTAATGAGGATCAACACAAGGTAGATGGGACAAGTAATCTATGGAAACCTATCAGAAGATAACTACTAAAGAGATTAGTGATGTACCTAATCTAACTAGGATGATCTCAAAGGTCACCAACAAGCCTAAGGTGTACCCCTAGGTACAGATCTTGGCAAAAAGAATACGTAGTTACTTCTGGGAAAAGGGAGGGCTTCTAAGATACTTTGAAAGTTCTACCTCTTAATCTGATTTATGGGTACATAAATGTTGGTTTTATTGTTATATGTTTTATTCACTCTTCAATGTGTATCATATGAATTAAAAAACGTGATTAAAAAAAAGAGGGATCATGTAAGTAGAAAGTATTGTGCTATGTCAAAGAACAACTAAAGTTCATGTAATATCATCACCATTTAGGTTAAAAAAATCACTTCGGAATTTCTATCCCCCCGCCCCCACTACCATTCCCAGCTCCTTTTGTAGGTGCTCCAGTCACAGATTAGGGTAGAGATGGGACTTAGGGTTGGACTGGTGTTAGCTCTCTGAATGCCAACACTTTCAGAACTCAGGATTTTGTGTCTCCTTCCCCCATATTTTGCCCACAGAGATGCACAAGCAGGTATTCTGGTATTCCAACTACAAATGAACCCTATACTTTTCTGCCACTTCTCTCTCATGGATACATATTTGGTCTTCTTCCTTCCTTATCTAAACCGGGGTGTGGGGCATCATTTTCTACTTTCTTTTCATTGAAAACCTCAGCTTCTCTCTTTTGTCTCTCACTTTCCTGGAGCTGCATTGTGTTTTGAGACTCTTATTACCCAATACTCTTGTGTCTCCCATGGGCCAGACCATTTGCATTGTGGTCTGAGGCTCTCCCCACCTTTTCTTGCTCCATCTCCTTTAACCTTCCCAGGCTTTCCCCCCAATATGTTTACACATCTGACCCCATAGTTTTTGGCAGACCCAAACAGACACAAAGGAGTACTTGGCTAGTTGGCTTTTCTTTCTGCCAAAAATATAGAAAACCACTTTTTTCCCCTCACCTTTTTGGCACTCCCTACATTGCCTCTGTGAATGACCACAGTGAGCAGTGAGTGACAAGCACTCTCCTGTCTCTTCCCTTAAGCACTTGGCTCACAGCTTGGAGAGTTAATTTCTCTCTGCGCTTTGTTGTAGATTTTGTGGGCTAGTTTATTTTTCTGCTATATCCCTTCCTTACCCCAGTCATGAATTGGTTGTTTAAAAAAAGACAATACAAGTTGTGGAGAAACCCCACAAATCTACTCTCCCAGGATTTCTGGCTAAGTTGGGCTTTAATTGAGACTTCAAAATTAAAATCCAATAGCCCTCAGCCAAGACAGAACACTGTGATCTATAGAGAAAGTCCTGGTCTTCACCATACAGCTCTGTCTCCCTCATCAGGGCCTTGTAACACAGTAGGTAGTAGATTATGGGTCTCTTTTGAAAGAAGTAGGGCCAGCTATGGAAACCAAAAAAGGCAAGCATAAGCATAAACACTGTGCCTGGCCAAATAGACATCCTTTCTAATGTATGACTATCTAATGAGATCAGGATTGTTTAGTTATATTAAACTTAAGCACAGTCTTCAAAGTCAAAATCTGCAGTATATACCTCTAGTCAGTTTATGGACTTCATAATAAATAATCTGCCTTCTCTAAATTATTTTAAGTGTTTGGTTGGGTTTATTTAATTATAATGTTTAATAACAAAGAGTTATAGCGATGGTGATAAACTATAGTGTGCTCATATCCTATTCTCAGGTTTGAAGCTGCCTGCCTGCTTCATGATTCACAATGTGTGCACAAGCCTGGAGTCTGAGCCAGAAATCAGGAGACTCAAGATGTTGCTCAATGCTAGTCATTTTATAGCTTTGCTGAACACCCATAGCTTCAGTGGGAAAATGGGGGGTTCAACCATATCTACTGTATAGGCCCTTCTGGCTGGGGCATATGTGCATTGGAAAAGTCTCTATTGCCTTCACCTAAGTGCCTATATATAAACTGTATGGGTATGGTAGAGGAGGGAGCTGGAATTACTCTTTGGAGAGGAGTTCCCAGGTGCCTGGTAGGTAGGGAGATATTCTGGACCCCTTATGTACCAGGTTCACAGAGAGAAGAGGTATGGGGCTATGAAAGAGTTGGCTACAGTTGCCAGGGACACTGGGATGCTCCATTAGCTTGTTTGCTTTTTCTGAGGGCTTGTCTGTTTTGTTCTTTTAGATCACTCAATTTGTACATTGTAGAATATATCATATGGATTGTTCAATCATTCCTCACTGCAATAAAATACTGTGGCTGGAATCTGCTTACAGTTTGCCTTTGATAGCAGTCACACAACACATATTTAATGAGTATCTATCATGATCCAGGCCCTGTGCTATGATAACATTATTGGACAAGGTGGATACTGTCCTTGTCCTTCTAGGGCTGTCACACTTATATAATGGAGACACACTTAAACAAGGATTTGTAATACAGATTGATAAGTGATATATAAGAACATTACAGAGTGCTAAAGAAAAATAACAGGAGAACCCAACCTAGGCTGGGGAGGGTGGATGGTTTGAAGAAGTTGCTTGGGGGAACTAACCTTCAAGTTGTGACCTAAAGGATGAATAGTTGTATAGGTGAGGGGTGGTGGGCACAAAATTGCCTAAATTTTCAAATCCCTATTATATATGTCACAGTTTCACCCAGTGCCACTCCTATTCTAAGACCTGATGGATATGCAGATTATATAGAGAGATTGTTTGCAAAATGAAGCCTAAGTATCCGGGTTCTCTCTGGGAAAAGGCTGCTTTCTGTAGTCACAGTCATCCAAAGAGTGCTGTGCTACAGTAGATGGGGGCTGGGAAGATGAATGAATAATCTTCACATTTCTGTTCCTAACTTATTAAATTCAAGAAAGTTTTTCTTGAAGCTCTATAACATCTTTCACCTTCAGCTTTGGTTGTTGAAAATTAAATTACAAATCAAAGCAGGAGCTCCAAAATGTTTTTACTCACATGGTAAAGTTGGGTGTGTCTTATTTATAAAACAATCTGTTGTAAATAGGGAAAAGAGTGCTGAGAAAAGTCCAAGTCCTAAATATCAGAATGAGCAGGAACCATAGGAGTCATCTACACCAGAGGTTCTCAAAGTCCTTGGAGCAGCAGCACTAGTTGGAAATCTGTTAGGAATGTAAATTTCTGGACCCTACCCACACTCATTGAATCAGAAACTCTGGGGGTGGAACCCAGTAATCTGCACTTTAACAAGCCCTCCATGGCATACTCAATCAAGAACCACTGATTTAATCCAACTATCTCATCATACAGAATAGGAGATTGAGTCTCAGAGAAGGAAGGAACACTTGACTTGTGTCAAGCAGGATATGATCTGAATGTTAGGCCAGTGACCACAGTGTGTTGCTTTCCAATTTCCTCTTTCCAAAAGGTAGTTGTTTGTTCTTCCCTATACTCCTGCTCTTTCTCTGCTGAGGTGAGCACAGTGGGCAGGTATCCCTAGAATACAAGGAGTAATGTAGTGACCAAGCTGAGAGGATTGCATGTTACCTGGAATTTCTAGATTGGAGCTGAACCACTTTGGGGAGGGGGTAAATAGGTTTCTGTGAGTTCAATTTTTTCGTTGGCATATCCATTAAAAAGAGGGAACATATTGATGTGAATGACCAAAGAGGTTGATTGTAGCAAATATAGTTGGTTGTTTAGCTAACATCTAGTCTTCTTTCTCTTGGTACCTTCCCAGATTTCATTCAGGGAGCTTCACTTGCCCCATGCTGCCTATATGTTTTGGGGAAATCTGGCTCCACCTGGTTCTAAAGGTGAGACACTTAGCTCAGATGAAGCAGCATAGTAAACAAGTGTTAATTCAGGCTTCTGCATCAATAGTTTCTAGGAATTTTCAAGAAAGAAGTTTCCTTACACTTGTGACAGAGCTTCTAGAAGCAACTGTCTCTCCTTCTCCCCTGGCTGAGGGCAGGAGAAAGTTTGTAGCCCCAGGAATTGCTGGAAGCTATCATCTGATCACTAGGGGGAGTCAGTCATAGAATGAAGCTGTTGCTAGGGAAGGCTGAAGAGAGAGCTGGAAAGCAGCAGCATCTTGGATCACACTGTTGAGCTGTTGATTCAAACTGTCTCTGAAGTCTGCCCAACTGCTGGACTTCCATTGACAGGGCTCAGTAAGTTCCTTTTATTGTTTAGACCAGTGTGAATTGGTTTTTCTGTTACTTGCAACTCAATATATCTTAACTTATAAAGAATCTAGCCTCGTCCCTCAGACCACTGAGTTTATGAGGACTGCACTATATGTCCAGCCTCACATTGAGAAGCATCCTATTTCAGATGATGAAAGCACAGGCCTGTCAAACCCTGCTCGGCTTTGAGTCATGTTTCTTTACCCACAAACCAGTTAATTTTTTTAAAAAAGAGGTAATAAATTCAGACAATGTTAAATGTTTTTATTGATATTTAGAGATAGAGGAAAAGAGAGGGATAAACAGAAATATCAATGAGAGAGAGAAACATAATTGATCAGCTGCCTCCTGCACACCCTTTACTGGGCATCAAGCCCACATCCCAGGCATGTGCCCTGACTGGGAATCAAACCAGTGACCTAATCTGATGCTTAACCACTGAGCTACACTGACCAGCCACAGTTCATTTAAAGAGAAATTCAACAGACCTGACCTGTCTGTACAGCATGCTCCAGCAAATACATCTAGTGTGGATCAAATACCTCAATCTTAGACTTCTCATTCAGATTACCAGTGTGGTACTCAAGCTTTTAAATACTCTATTTTGCATTAGTTGAATGTGATACACACTTTAGAAGCAACAGCCTAGCTTAACAACATTAAGGATTTCTAGATCATATTCAATTCTAAGGCAAACTCAAATATGTACTTTGTGGGTTTCTGTGAAGAAAATAATTGATGATCCAAAATGGAATTCATCTATAGAAAATAGGCAGTGCCAACTCCTAAAAGCAATTATTGGCACCAAGCCCCTGAATTTTTAAATCCCTTGAGAAGTTCAAGAACATACCAGAAACTCGAGATTTGATTTCAGAGGCAATAACTGTAAACAAAAAATTAAAAGCCTGTAAGAGATGTTTCTGAGTAGCATGCTGATAGCTCTAAAAACAATCATGAAGGTTCATTCTCTTTCTCAATCCCTAGTCCAATATTATATCCAAAACTTCATCTATCAGGAGAGTTGGAAATAGACATAAATCAAGTATAGGGTTACAGAGAAATACTTTGCTTTCAGGAACCTGTTTGGGGAGGGGAAAGTTATAAGCTATAGTTTGCCTGGACAATGACTTCAGGGAGGGCAGATGGGGAATGTGGCTAAAACTATTGCAAGTGAGATTTAGGGGTGGGGCAGAAACAAAATGGTATTAATGGGAACAAGGAGAGTGAACATTTTGTTTTCCTCTGTGCAGGGTTAATACATCTTCAGCACTTTGGTCAGAGCCTTATCCACCTAGAGGGCCTCTCTCCTGCTTAGTTCAGAGACAAGCAGCCAGAATTGGGGCAAAAAAATTGGGCAGGGGAGGGAAGCTGTCTTCAAATTTCTAAAGAGCTATGACATCTTGCAGAACATATTGGACTAGATCGTTATCAATATCAAGATATTGTAGTTTGCCTCAAAAATGGGGCATGGAAAAGAATTCTAAACCCTAAACTGGATGTCAACCTAGTTCTGACAACTCACAAGCAGATATCCTGCTTGCAGTAGAGACTTAGTGGAGTCTGTTAAGTTTACAAGGCCATATTATCATTCCAAAGGCTAACTAACATAGTTTTTATCTAGGGTCTTCTGTTACAATCTTGTCTTCTGCAGTATGGGGTAATGATGCATCGACAGAGCTCAGAACATATGTCCCGTCCACCGGCTGCTAAGGAAAGAGCCAGATAAAACAGATCTGTGTGATTCTAGATCTATCTGAGTTCAGATGGAATCAACATGGTCAAGGCCATTGACAGAGGCTGCCCGTTTCCACCCCATTCTGTTCCTTTGATCTGTATCTATCTTGAACTGTATTAGTTAATAGAACAATAAGGGAAGACAGAAGAACTTTCTAGGAGTTGGTGAGAAGGAACTATCTTGTGATGTAACTATTCTAAAGAAAACACTTTTAAAGGAAAAGTTAAAAAGCAAATAAAAGAGACTAACAATATAGTTGTCAAAATGATAAAAACAGAACAATCAGAACAATACCCCTGGAAGATCATTTCTATAAAGGATATAAAAATCTGTGCTCATGGAATAGTAAAATAAATTTCTTAATTTGAAAAAAAATTAATCAGAAAAAAATATGGCAGCAAAATAGATGGATGTGTCCTGAGCCTTGTCAAGGAGCAGATAGAAATAACAGCTAAGGGTCGCACAGGGAGTGTTTGTTGGCAAATTAAGGGACAGCTATACTCCAGGAGAAGGTAACCTGACCAGGCAGTCCCAACTGCTGCAGGGTTCCCTCCCAGACTACGCCATCTTGAAGGGGAAAGTGGATGTTATCAGAAGCCTGAAAATCTACATCTGTGGCACCAACAAACAGCTGTGAACCCCAGAACACTGGTCCCCAATTGGTGCAAACAATCTATCACAGAAAGGTCGGATTTCGCCTGGGATAAGGTGAGGTCTCTGATCTCAGCAGGACAGAGAAATGTGCGCTCTATGGGAGCTGGAGGACCAGGGGAAGTCTGCACCTACAGAAATCCGTGACTGTTGAGGCTGGCATGATCCATGAATGTGGAAGGGATCTCTAAAAAGCAACCCATTTTGATCTGACTCAGAAGGACAGCCTGGGAATTTTAAAAGTGTGTCACCTGCTTGGACACGAGCGGGGAAAGGGGACTGTGCAGACTTGCTCATAGCTCTGGAGTTCACACACTAGAGCTTTTCCCTCTTCAGATCCTTGCTTCTGATTGCTAAACCCAATACATAGGATCACCCAGTTGAGGACACCCTAGGAGACTGCAGGGGAAAGTTGTTTTTTTGAGAACCTGGGGATCAGAGTGTGGAGTGACCATCAGAGAACCAGCTCTGTGGCAGCCCACTCCCTCAAACTGGTATTGAGTGCCACAGAGGAAGCAGGATCTAAGCACTGGCTAGAGAGGACCTATAGACCCAGAGGTCAATCCAGAAACACTGCCACCCAGGGGCTGAATCACAAATTGAGTCTTGTGTAATCACAAATGAAGGAATACAAGAAATTAAGACACAGCGCCTGCTTAAAAATCAGGACTGGCTTACAACACTGAGGAGCAGTGGAATGCAGGGAACTGCAATACTGTCCTGACTGAGAAACAGCCATGCCAAACTGAACAATAGAGGAAATGAATGACTGTCACTACTGCACATTTTATATTTTTCATCTTTTACTTAAGAAAATATTTTTTTCTCTTTTCCTCTTGATTTCACCTTTTTAATTATTACATTTTTTGAATCAGTATTTTAAAAAATATATTTCATTGATTTTTCACAGAGAGGAAGGGAGAGAGATAGAGAGCCAGAAACCTCGAAGAGAGAGAGACATCGATAAGCCGCCACCTGCCAGCCCCCTACTGGGGATGTGCCCACAACCAGATAAATGCCATTGACCAGAATCGAACTTGGGACTTTTCAGTCCCCAGGCCAATGCTTTATCCACTGAGCCAAACCGGTTTTGGCTATTTTTGAATCAGTATTATTATTACTATTATTTTACTTTTTTTTTTTAAAGTGTCATTTTATTTTCTCTTTATTTTACTTTGGGATTAGTGTTCTACATTCTATTTTCATCTTTACATTAGCATTATTTAACTTATCTCAACTCTACTTTTATGACATCACTCTCTTCCTAAGTTTTTCCCTTTTGTTGTTGTCCTGTTTCTCTTACCCTTTTCCTACATTAGATTTTACCTATTCTTTCTTTTTACCCCCTGTTAAAATTTACCCTACTTATATATCTACTTTTCAATTCCCTGCTTCAAGTCCATACACACCTCTCTCTTCTCTGTCTTCACTATGCAAAGAATTGTTTTTCTCTCTGTCCTTTAGTTGTTGTTTGCTTGAATGTTGATTATATGATTTTTATGCTTTTTTTGTGAAATTGTTTTACTCATTCTTTTTTTGTTTTGTTTTTTCTTTGCTTCATTTTTGTTTGTTTTTTTTTACTTCTGTTTTCCCTCACCTTGCTTGATGTTAATTGTTGCTTGTAGTTTGTATTAATCTCCAGGTTCTTGTTGCTGGCGTTTGTTGGGATTAATGTATGTTCTATGGAGTTTTCTCTCCATATATATAGTTTGCTCCCCTTTTCTTTCTTATTGTCTTTCTTTTCTCTCTTACTTTTTTTTCCTTTTCCCAATTTCATTTTGGCACTCCTTCCTTCTCTCTCTCTCTCTCTCTCTCTCTCTCTCTCTCTCTCTCTCTTTTTCTTTCTCTCCTATCCCCTAATTTGTCTCTCTGTGGTGGTCACCTTTATTTGGGTTTATTAGTATCATGAATAGATTTCTGCTCAGTGACTTGTGCATTGTACCTGGTTGTGTTGTATTTTGTACCTTTAAATCAATGCAGCAGAGAGAGAACTACATAACCAGACACCTGGAGAAGAGAGACCATGAAGACACAAAGAAAGAGCCACATATGAGAGAAAAATAGACATTACCAGAAAAGGAAGTAAACAAAATAAAGGCAAACAATCTGTGAGTGAAAGAATTCTGAGAAATGGTCATAAGGTGGCTGAAAAGGATGGAAGAAGACAAATTCGACAATAAGAGTGAGAACCAAGAGGAAATGAAGAAGAATCAAGAAGAAATGAAAAATGACATTGCTACTTTAAAGAACTCAATAGAAAGCAGTAAGAGTAGATTAGAAGAAGCAGAATACTACATCAGTGAGCTAAAAGACAATGTAGGAAAAAATATCCAAGTAAAGCAGCTTCTAGGAAATAAAAAATTAAAAAGCAGGAGCAGAGCAACACGAAACAAGACAACATCTGCATTATATGGGACCCAGAAGGAGAGGAAACTGAGCAAGGAATAGAAAACCTGTTTGAAGAAATAATGACAGAAAGCTTCCTTGATATGGGGAAGAAAAAAAAAATGACACAAATCCAAGAAGCTCACAGAGTCCCAAGCAAATTGAACCCCAAAAGACCGACACCAAGGCACATTATAATTAAATTGGCGAACACCAATGACAAAGTCAGAATCTTAAAAGCAGCCAGAGAGAGACTGAAAGTTACCTACCTACAAAGAAACGCCCATCAACTAGTGACTGATTTCTCAACAGAAACTCCTCAGGCAGAAGGGAATGGAATGAAATATATAAAGTCATTCAAAAGAAAGGTCTGAATCCAAGAATACTGTACCCAGCAAGGCTATCAATCAGCATTGAAGGTGTAATCAGGTGCTTCACAGACAAAAAAGACTAAGGGAAATTATTACCACCGAATCAGCAATGCAAGAAATGCTAAAGGGTCTGCAGTAAAAAAAAAAGAAAGAAAGAAAAAGAAAAAAGAAAAGAAATAGGAAGTGAAGAAGGAACACAGGGGTAAAGAATAAAAATGGTGACAAATAAATACCTATAAATAATAACTTTAAATATAAATGTATTAAATGTCCCAATCAAAAGACATAGGGTAATGGATTGGATAAGAAAACATGACCCATATATCTGCTGTCTATAAGAAACCCACCTTAGCAAAAAAGACACACACAGAGGGTGAAGGAATGAAAAAAGGTTTTTCAGCCGAGACCGGTTTGGCTCAGTATAGAGTGTCAGCTTGCATACTGAAAGGTCCCAGGTTTGATTCCGGTTGGGAGCATGTGCCTTGCTTGTGGGCACATCTCCACAGTGGGGCGTGCAGGAGGTAGCTGATCAATGTCACTCTCTCATTGATGTTTCTGACTTTCTATCTCTCTCCCTTCCTCTCTGTAAAAAAATCAATAAAATATATTTAAAAAAAAGGAAAAAGGTTTTTCAGGTGAATGGAAATGGAAAAGAAAAAGCTGGGGCAGCAATACTTATATCTGAAAGATTAGATCTCAAAGTGAAGGCCATAACAAGAGATAAGGAAGGTCACTTCATAATACTAAGGGGAGCAATCCAACAAGAAGAAATCACTCTGATAAACATATATGCAGCCAATACAGGAGCACCCAAATGCATAAAAAAAAAAAACTCCTGGAGGATATCAAGGGAGAGATTGACAGCAATACAATCATAGTAGGAGACTTTAATACCCCACTATCACCATTGGACAAATCCTCTAAACAAAAAATCAGCAAAGAAACATTAATCCTAAATGACTCACTAGACCACATGGAATTAATTGACATTAATCCTCAGAACATTTCACCACAAAGCCACTGAATATACATTCTTCTCAAGTGCACATAGGTCATTTTCAAAGACAGACCATATGTTGAGTCACAGGCAAATTCTCTTCAAATTCAAGAAGATAGAAATCATATCAAGCATCTTCTCAGATCACAGTGGCATAACACTGGAAATCAACTACAATAGAAACAAACAAACAAAAAAAAATCCAACACATGGAGACTAAACAGCATGCTATTAAACAATGACTAGTTTACCAGAGAGATCAAGGAAGAAATAAAAAACATCATAGCAACAAATGACAATGAAAACACAACAATCCAAAATCTATGGGACACAGTGAAAGAAGTCTTGAGAGGGAAGTTCAAAGCTCTACAAACCTACTGCAAAAAAATAAGAAACAATGGTAATAAATTACTAAACCCTACAACTCAAAGAGCTAGAAAGAGAGCAAAAAGAAAAGCCCAGTGTAACCAGAAGGAAGCAAATAATAAAGATCAGAGTGGAGATAAATGACATAGAGACCAAAGAAACAATATAAAAGAATCAACAAAACTAAGCTGTTTCTTTGAAAGGATAAACATGATTGATGAACGTCTAGCTAGACTCACCAAGAAGCAAAGAGAGAGGATCCAAATAAACAAAATCAGAACTGAAAGAGGTGAAATAACAGCAGACCCCATAAAAATACATAGGATTGTTAAACAATACTATGAACAACTCTATTCCAACAAACTGGACAACCTGGAGGAAATGGACATATTCCTAGAAAAATAAACCTTCCAAAACTCAATCAGGAAGAACCTAAACACCTCAATAGGCCAATAACTTTGAAAGAAATTGAAGCAGTCATCAAAAATCTTCCAGCAAACAAAAGCCCGAGACCAGATGGCTTCACATGGGAGTTTCACCAAACATTCAAGGAAGAACTAAAACCTATCCTTCTCAGACTATTCTAAAATATTCAAGAGGAAGGAATACTTCCAAGCTCCTTCTATGAAGCCAGCATATCCTAATCCCAAAACCAGATAAAGATAACACAATGAAAGAGAATTATAGGCCAATATCCCTCATGAACATAGATGCCAAAATCCTCAACAAAATTCTAGCAAATCAGATCCAGCAGTACATCAGAAAGATCATATTCCATGACCAAATAGGATTTATCCCAGAAATGCAAGGATGGTGCAATATCTGAAAATCAATAAACGTGATACATCACATAAACAAATTGAGAGATAAAAATCACATAGTCGTATCAATTGATGCAGAAAAATAATTTGATAACATCCAACACCCTTTCTTAATAAAAACTCCCAACAACGCGAGGATAGAAGGATCATACCTCAACATAATAAAAGCCATATATGATAAATCCACAGCTGACATCATACTCAATGGGCAAAAACTAAAACCATTTCCCCTAAGAACAGGAACAAGACAAGGATGCCCACTCTCACCACTCCTGTTTGACATAGTACTGAAAGTATTATCCATTGCAATTTGACAACAAGAAGAAATAAAAAGCATCCAAATTGGAAAAGAAGAAGTAAAGCTGTCCTTATTTGCAGATGACATGATATTGTACATAAAAAACCCGAAAGATTCCATCAAAAAACTAATAGACTTAATCAATGAATTTGGCAATGTAGCAGAATACAAAATGAATGCCAAGAAATCTATGGTATTTCTATACACCAATAGCGAACTTACAGAAAGAGAGACTAAAAACAGCAATCCCGTTTACCATCACACCAAAATTATTAAGATACCTAGCAATAACCTTAACTAAGGAGGTAAAAGACCTATACGGGAAAAACTGCAGTACACTGAAAAAAGAGTTACAAGAAGATGTAAACAGATAGTAGAGCATACCATGCTCATGAATTGGAAGAATCAACATCATCAAAATGTCCATACTACCCAAAGCAATCTATAGATTCAATGTACTCCCCAGTAAAATACCAATAGCACATTTCACAGACCGAGAAAGAACTCTCCAAAAATTCATCTGAAATAAAAAAGACCCTGAATAGGCACAGTAATCCTGAGAAAGAATTAAGTAGGTGGGATCTCAATAGCAGATTTCAAGGTGTATTACAAAGCCACTGTTCTCAAAACAGCCTGGTACTGGCACAAGAACAGACATATAGACCAATAGAATAGAATAGAGAACCCAGATATCAACTGAAACCACTATACTCAATTAATATTTGACAAAGGAGACATGAACATAGAATGGAGTCAAGACAGTCTCTTCAATAAATGGTGTTGGGAAAATTGGACAGATACATGCAAAACAGTGAAACTAGACCACCAACTTATACCATACACAAAAATAAACTCAAAATGGATAATGGACTTAAACATAAGATTAGAAACCATAAAAATACTAGAGAAATCCATAGGCAGCAAAATCTCAGACATATGCCAAAGGAACTTCTTCACTGATACTGCTCCAAGGGCAATGGAAGCTAAAGAGAAAATAAACAAATGGGACTGCATCAAAATAAAAAGCATTTTCACAACCAAAGAAACCATCAACAAATCCACAAGAAAGCCCACTGTATGGGAGAACATATTTGCAAATGTTATCACTGATAAAGGTTTATTCTCCAACATAGACAGGCAACTTATACAACTTAAGAAAAGGAAGATAATGATCCAATAAAAAATGGGTAAAGGACTTAAGTAGAATCTTTTCAAAAGCAGACGGAAGGAAGGCCAAGAGACATATGAAAACATACTCAAAGCCACTAATTATCCAAGAGATGCAAATCAAATCGACAGTGTGATAACATCTCACACATGTCAGAATGGCTATCATGAACAAATCAGAAAATGACAAATGCTGGCAAGGATGCAGAGAAAATGGAACCCTTGTGTGCACTGCTGGTGGGAATGCAGACTGGTGCAGCCACTGTAGAGAACAGTTTGGAGTTTCCTGAAAAAACTAAAACTGTAACTCCCATTTTATCCAGAAATACCACACCTAGGAATATATCCTAAGAAACTAGAAACACCAATCAGAAAGGATTTATGCACCCTATGTTCATAGCAGCACAATTTACAATAGCTACAATTTGGAAACAGCCTAGGTGCCCATCAGCAGATGACTGGATCAGAAAACCATGGTACATCTACACAATGGAATACTATGCTACCATAAAAAAGAAGGAATTCTTACCATTTGCAGAAATCTGAATGGAACTGGAGAGCATGATGTTAAGTGAAATAAGCCATTCAATGAAAGGAAAATACCACATGATCTCACTCATTTGTGGATAATAAAGAACATTATAAACTGATGAACAAAAAGATAGATACAGAGGCAGTAAAACATCAAACAGATTGTCAAATTACAGCAGGAAATTTAGGGAGAGGTGGGGGAGATAAGAGATCAACTGAAGGACTTGTATGCATGCATATAAACATAACCAATGAACACAAGACACTGAGGGGTAAGGGCAAGTATGGGAGTGGGGTTGTTGGGGGGAGCAATGGGAAGATATTTGTACATGTAATACCTTAATTTAAAAAATGGAAAAAAAAATCAATGGTCATAGCTTATTCAAATATAACCTAGTGTCATTATAAGTTACATTTTAAGCCTGATAGGAGAAAACATCTTGAACAACCTTCAGAACATATTCACTTAATACTGTGTTAGAAGGAGAAGGAGAAGGAAAAGAACAAGAATAAGAACATGAACAAGGAGAAGAACAAGATCAAGAAGATAAGGAGGAGGAGGAGGAAGAGAAGAAAAAGAACTGTGTGAAGACCATTCATTGCTCTCGGGATTGACTGAAATAGATTAATTTATGTTAGAAATATTGGTGCTGCCCCAGAGTGGCATAAATGAATCTTAACTGAGATAAAAGCAATGCAATGAGTAGGCTGAATGTATAGGCCAGCTCTTTTTTCAAAAGTTTTTCTTATTTTTATTTTCTTGCTTTTCTTTTATCATGTGCTTTCTCACTGTGGTATATGAAATGGCAACCAGATGTCTTTTTTTTTTTTGTACTTCTAAAATGCATGAAACTAGCATCACCACCACAACAGAACCACGGATACATATTATCACTGGAAGGATACAACTGTGTATTTGTTGGAGATTGAAGAAATCACATGTATTCAGATATCACACTTGTAGAACAGTAGCAAGTGTTTCCCAAGTGCTATAGAAGGACAAGAGCCCCACTGGACCAGAAAAATGGGTCATGATAAAGAGGTGAGGGCTCTATGTGCTGATGCAGAGTCCTCCTTTTGGCCCAATATGGGAATATGAGTTCATCAGTCTCCAAGACTTAAAGACTAGGAATTCCTATCAATAATCAATGTAAACCACTCAAAAGAGTCTCAAGAGCTTAATTTTCAAAGGCTAACAGATGCAATTTATTATCAGTTCATTCCTTTCTGTATTCATTCATTCATTCATTTAAAGGGTAATTCATTCAGCTCACTTTTACAGAACTAGATAAGACATCTTCCTGTAGCTGAGGAGTCTGCTATCAAGTGGGTTGCAAACAAAATACAAATAACTTTGATTAAAAAATGGACATCACCAAGCCCTGAAGGGCAGAAACCAAAGTCTTGGGAGCTGAGATGTGAGTAGGGACACAATGACTAGGTGTGTCAACTTTTCAAAAGATATTTGGGCATTGGTCAGAGGTTCTTTTTTTCTACTTTGAGTGCCAGTGCCAAGGCCTTAGGAGCTGGTTCTGATTGTTTTCACATCCTTAACCTTTCCAGAATTCTACACCAGGTCCTAGCACCTACTCCAGAGGGACAGTTTGCATAGAAAGCATATCACAATGAGTCTCTAACATTATTTTGTTGGCTCTTGTATTAATCAGCAAATCGTGAGTCATCCTAGTGTTTCCAGACTTGCAGATGCACCAAAGAACCAATGAAGCAAGTGGGTTTTTTTATACCATTCAGAAGCAGAGGCAATGTTCTTTCCTGTGTACAGTCATTTCTTTGTTCCTCTACCCACATGTAGTAATTTTGCCAAAATACACAGAAATGGACAGAACTTGCGTTCAATTTACCAGGAAAGTTATTTGTAAGCCTATGCCCAGGGACCCTATCCCTAGCATTTAACATGTATGCATTTCACTAAGACATCCAGAAAACCCATCTGGATCACACAAATGATGAGTGTACTTGCAGTCAATACTGCTCCTCTCTTCGACAAAAAACAGGCAGCTCGGCTTGCTGCTGCCTTTACATCCGGTGCTAATGTTATTTGAAAATAAAACACTGTTTTTGATTAAGGAAGATTAGCTAATGTTTTAAAATGTCAGTTTTTTCCTTTATATTCATTTATTGTTGTAAAATTTGCCATTTTGAACCATTTGAATTGTACAGCTATATGATATTAAGTACACTCTTGTTGTTGTGCAACCATCACCATCCTTCATCTCCAGAACTTTTTCATCATCCCAAACAGAAACTCTATTAAACACTAGCTCCCCACCCCTAAGAACCCATGTTTCTGCTCTCTGTTCCTATGAATTTGATTACTCTAGGAATGTCCTAGAAGTAGAGTCGTACAGCATTTGTCTTTTTGTGTCTGGTCTATTTTACTGAAAATAATGTCTTCAAAGTTCATCCATGTTGCAGCATTTGTCAGAATTTCCTTCCTCTTTAAAATGGAATAATATTCCATGCTATGGACATGGTGCATTTTGTTTATCCATTCACCCACTGATGGGAACTTGGGTTGTTTCCAACTTCAGGTTATTGTGAATAATACTGCTATGAATATGGGTGAACTTCTTCAAATTTGTTGGGCCAAATGGTAGTTCTGTGTTTAATTTTTTGAGGAACCACCACACTATATTCCACAGTGGCTGCACCAGTTTACAATCCCACTAACTATGCACAGCATGGTTTCCAATTTCTTCATATCCTTGCCAATACTTATTTTCTCTCTGTTTTTTTTAATATAATAGCATCTTAACGGGTGTCAAATTTTTGTATTTTGAGGACATGAAATTAGAAAGTCATATTTAAGTGCTGTGTTCATATTCTTCAGAGCTCATCTTTGAAAGCATTGCTTGATACAAGGAAAGGGTCAAGGCATTGACCCCACTTATACCCATCAGGGTGGTTAGGGTCTCCCACATTCCAAAGCTTTGTCACATGTAAATAAATGATCATTACTCAAAATTGCAAAAGAGGAATCAACCTTCACCTATTGTTCTACAGAGTTGGCTGGCTTGAACAAATTGTCTTCGTATGCCACCCAGACAAGGGCCTGCAAAAAGTCCGAATTGCCACAACTATGCTCATATCGTCTGTTCGCAAATGGAGAATGGCCAAACTTGGTAACAGGTGACAGAGGTCAGGGGGATTTCAGATAGAACCTGTGCATTGTTGGGTCTTGTATTAATCAGCAAACTGTGAGTCATCCTAGTGTTCCCAAAAGCAAATCAAAAGTTGGAATAGTTTCTAATGGAGCAGAGTATACATCTTTCAGGCCTTCAGGGCTACATGACAATTTCCTCAAGTGCCCACTTGCCATTTTCCTGTGCACCTAGCTATAATAACTGAATCAAGATCTATAGACTCTGGGATTTCAAGCTGCACATTTTATGTTCTAATAAGAAATTTAGTTAACATGAGGAGAAGGACCAAAGTGTGGGAGAAATGAATCAATGTTGAACTTTTATTCCACTGTCATAAAAATTGCGATTGCATTGGAAGTCAGGAGACAGGACCAGGTCTGCTAGGAATATCTATGGGCTCTCAGCATGGCCATAGACATGGCTCTGGGGAGGGGGCTTGAATTGTTACATTACTTTTAGCTTTTAACAACCTCACTGCGTTTGATGAGAAGAACTAACATGATAAGCCCTCATCTAACAATAGGACACAATGAAACAAATTAGCACCAGTCAGTGTGCGCAAGTTATCAAGATCAAATGAAAATCCAAACTTTGTCAACTCCTTAGGTAAAAGCAGAAAGTTTTTCTTTGGGGTTGGAGGTGGGGTGTTTTAACTGTAAGCAGTGTTCTACCCTCTGCTGTCTCCTTCAAGCTCACAAGTGGCCAGATCAGAACACACACATGTTTGCTTTACACAGGAGGCTCTAGGGACAGAGGAAGCTAAAAAGTATAAATGTACTCAGGAAAGGTTTCCATAAATCTGTGATATGTGCCATTAATGGATTTGAGAGAAGCAAGTTGGTGAGTGTACAGGAAGGAGCAGAAGAATGCGGTCAAACCCTTTTCATACCCATCCCTTGCTCGCCTGGATGGGTCACATATCTGATCCACATGTCTACTCTGGCCTCATCCATTCTTGCACTCGGTGACAATGCTAGCTGTAGGCATTAGGGCCACAGCGGAGTGGAGCAAGTCCACTATGATATTCCATCCACCTAAGACATTTTTTATATTTTGCTAACTTTTCACTTGGGTTCATAATCGGAAATGGGACTGCCTCTCCGTGCGCTGTTCTACATCTTGGGCTTGTAAATATTCATGCAGTTACAGTTTAAAGGAGCATGACATAACGATTAATGTCTGCCCTCTTCTACTTTCTGAAAATGGAAATGAGATTCCTTCCCTTGCTTTACAGTGACAAATAAGCAGGATGTTTCAATGAATTTAGTATAAAATAATTTATACACTTTGTTTTTAAGATGTCTCATTGTGGGCACCTCAACTTCAGAAAAGTTAATTGTTTCTCTTAGATATGTTAAGACAAAATGAGCAAACAAAAAACTTGATAGAAGGCTTCTTAAAAGGTTTGCCTTTTCAGTTTCCATAAATCAATGACTAAGCAATTATAAAACTATATTGATTGACCTGTATTATGTAGACATCTGTATTGGGGGTATTTTTTCGTTCCAGTAAATTTTGGTGTTGATCTCATTGAGTGATGGGTACTCCAGGGCTAAAAAGTAATGTTGCTTCATTGCAATATGTATCTCACTTGTTCAACTACTGACAGAAAGAAAAGGGTTGATTTCTAAAAGATTAATTTGATCAGACGCTCATTTCAAATTTCTGCTTTCTAAAAAAGGAAGATAGCATTGAGGTAGAGGATCATTAATAGTTCTCAGAAAACAAAAAGAAATAACAACAATCTAATTCTTGGTAACATTAGTACCAAGTGCTGAGCCTGTATTTCCCAAATTCAACAGCCTCTGGAGTTTCATTTCCTGGCAATTCAGTGACTAAAACAAAACTTGTTCAACACGGAGACATTGGTTCCTAAATTTTCAAAATATATGTTACACTGTATCTAATTATATTTCTTCCCAAAGCAGTTAAGAAAAGTTTCCCCAAACTAAATAGTTCTTTGAGGCCTAATTTAGAAAGAAAATAAAAACTAAGCTTGTATGTACAATAGTGTTTAAGTACAAAATAAAGATGCTTATTCAGTAAAACATTGGCATATCTGGGCAGGGCAAGATCCCAGTCAGACAGGACTCATGGGCTCTTTGAAACATGACTTGTCTCTCCAACCCTCCCCCTACTCCCCTTAGTGCAGCACAGAGCTTCCCTTAGAGGCCTTTGCTCTTGTGTTTCAGCAGAACTAACCTTTGTAATGAAATCTGTGACTCTCCTTCTCAGAATTAGTAAAAGATAAACGCAAAGAAATGTTTCTCATAACATGGGCAGCAGTATTGCTCTCCCACAACCCTTATCCTCAAAACAAGAGAACTAAGGGGAGCCAGAGAAGGGACTTGCAAGTCCAGGGTCACAGGCATGTCCTTGAAAATATATGGTGCATCTGATTCTGGGGATAGGGATGGGGACAGGATGGAGGGTGGGGGAGTCAAGTATTTTGACAAGATAATGGTCTTTTACTTTTAAATGTCAATGAACAGCCAAAACTGGTTTGGCTCAGTGGATAGAGCATCGGCCTGTGGACTGAAGGGCCCCGGGTTTGATTCCGGTCAAGGTCAAAGGCATGTACCTTGGTTGGGAGACATCCCCAGTAGGGGGCGTGCAGGAGGCAGCTGATCGATGTCTCTCTCATAGATGTTTCTAGCTTTCTATCCTTGTCCCTTCCTCTCTGTGAAAGATCAATAAAATATATTTAAATGTCAATGAACAATTTTTAAGAATAGGAGAAGGCCCACTGGCTGCCATCTCTCCTGACTTTCCAGTAGTAAATGGAACTGATGTAACTTTGACAAGATTAGGGGATTGTCTTGCTCCAAGTAACCTGGTTTTATCATTTTTGTTTTCAGAAATCGTAGCTCAAATGTGAAGGTTTTAATTTGCAGTGCTAATTGAGACAGTAGTAATTAAAGGTTCTGCTCTACTGAGCAGGTGAATCTAGCCCTGAAAATCCAAACAAAAAGGAATCTTGAGTTTTTGCAAAGGTTCTTTTTGGAGGCGCTTTGGGTGCCCTGAATGCTGTAGTATCCATGTGGGGCCAGTTTGAGCAATGCTCCAACAACAACAACAACAACAACAACAACAACAACAACAACCACCAACACCAACACCACTACCACCACCACAACAACAACAACAAACCAATGCAGGCCGGAACTACCAATTCACCAATGGCAATGACCAAGCAGAATCAACATTCCTAGAGGCATTGGTGCTGGGCAGTTGGCAAGGCTGGCCTGCATTCTTCTTCCCATTCACTCTCTTTGCCTATCAATAGAGGGCCCTCTCTCTGGAACTAAAAACCAGGAGTGGCCCTCAGCCTGTCACAAGCAGCAGGGTTAGTATTAAACTGGCTGCAGGTAGAATTTGGCTTCCCCTTATGCTCCTCTCTACCCACCTAAAGTCATCCTGGGGTGTCTGTTACTCAGTATCCATGCAGGAGGGACAGCACTCATATGATCCCTGGAAGCTCTGCTCCTTTCTGGGGCCACCAACTTGTGTATGCCAATTGATTTTCTCTCAAGCACCTGACAAATGTTGTCCTTGATACCCTCAGGAGACCCTCTCCTGCTTCTCCTCTCTAAGTTACCACATCTACCTCTGGAAGCCAAAGAGAAACCTGGACATGAAGACAGTCTAAACCCATTCCATGGGTTACTGGTGTTCTGAGTTTCAAGAACTTTCTTGATACAGCAGCAGTTAACATTGATGAGTATTATTGCATGACAGGCCCTATGCAAGTACTTTTACCTCATCTCATTTAATCCTCCCAGCAACCCCATTAGATAAGTATACTAGTATCTCCATTTTATAGATGGGGAGACTGAAGCCCAAAGGGTAAACAACTTGCCAAATGAGAATGAGGTAGAGCTGAGATTGGGACCCAAGTGATCCAAAGCCTGGGCTCTCTTGAACCCAGCCTCAAGCCAAACCTCCAGGGCCTGTGCCCTGCCAAGGGCCAAAGACCAAAGCCTTGGCGTCCCCTGCCCTCTGCTAGCTCCCTTCGGCCTTGGGTGCTGGGAGTTTTGCACTTCGGAGTGCTCAGTTCATCAGGGACAAGAGTAGCCAGTATGTGAGTGCAGCAAGAGGGATTCCCCAATGCCCCACCTCAGACCGAGTTGCCCAGATGCCCATCAAAAGCCCCTTGAGGAGGAAGATGGCAAGCTCTGTAGTTTCACCCATCATCTCCACAATTGCTGCGTTTTCACAGCTGCCTATGATAAGGATATGGAAGGCTTACCTTAAAGGTAGGAAATAAAGGAAACCTGGGAACTCTTGCTTCTCTCAAAATCTGTCCAAGCAATATCATGCACCTCTTTGGTCTGTTTCTCTGCAGCTGCCCCCTTCCTCCTGTGCTTTGGCCTGCCTCAAGGATCAGATTACAAGCCTTTTTTTGTTCTTATTCCAACTGGCCACCCTTCCGTCTCTCCTCCCCATGATGCTACACTCCCAGCTTTGCAAATGTGCCCTGAAGGCACTTTGGGCACCCAACTCTCCCAGAGCACAAGTTCCATCTCCTTGATGGACCTGTTTCAGCCTTTCGAGGTTAATTTGCCAATGATAAATTTGGCTGATGGTAACATTGAAGTTCTAACACTGATTGTTAGACATTTCCAATACCTTACTTAAGGCATCTCTAATAGTCTTCAGAGTAAAGAAGCATTAAATTAAATTTCATTTTGCTTCACTTTGATTAAAAACAGAGAGAGGTCATTGAACCTCAGAAACAGGGGGGAATACAGTGAGGGGATCTGAGATTATTAAAATCCAACACACCAGAGCTGGGTGTCACAACTCTGAAAGGAGTCCTTCCCTTAGTAATGCCAGGTCTACATTCCATATCTGTAATTTCCTATCCAAAAAGCTCTGAAAGCTTTTTCTTTTTATTTTTGTAATTTTGGTGACAAAGTTTGACCTGGAGTTAGTTAAATATTCATATTTATTTGCAAAAGAAATAAATAAAAGGCTGCCCAGATTCCATTGGAGGGTTGTGCAATTTTCGGTATATGCACTGTGTTACCTTTTAAAAATACCAGATGTCCTAAATTTGGATATGCATCTGAACTCATGGGTCTCAGACCCAGAACGGGGAGCTTGCAGCAGTCCTGACTGAGCACGTGTTGTGCACAGGGCAAGGGTCTGCACAAGTTCAATTTAGTGTCTCCTTCGTCATGTAATGTCCTAAGAGATGGGGATGTGCAGCCGAGGCTCAAGGGAATAATAGACATTGCTACCGGCACACAGCCCAGTCAGTGTTGGTACCTGGACTTGAACGCCAGTTCTATCTGCCTCCAGTGCTCTTTCTTATACCACCATGCAGAACTGCTGCCCAGATGTCAGATGGCATTTGCCTTTTACTTTATCATTCACTCAAATGGTAAAGTGAAATTTCCTAAGATTGAAAATATTAGTCTGCAAATAATAATGGGCTCCTCTAGATGGCTGGGTTTGGCATTTCTATTTATTCATGAGGTGGTTTCTCATCTTACATTTAGAAAGTACAACTTTAAAAAATCTAATATCTGGATCAAAATGAATGCCCAGTCCTCCCATAGTGACCATCATTGTAAGATCAATGTGCTAATCAGTGCCATATAGTCAGCAAGGAGTGTCTGCTGGGACTGAGTATGGCCATCAGTAAAACTTGACAAGTTCACCATGTTGGAAACAAGAAGCATGTCCTTTCCCACCACTAGGGCTGTTGTCTTGTCCTTGCATGGGTGACCTAGCTATTTCCTCAAACACTTTCCTCTTCCTTTCTTTTTTCTCACCCTTGCAACATTTGCCAGGGCTAAATTCTTAGGCCTTAAAGTAAATGAGGAAAGGCCACAAGAAGGAATAGCAGAGATGTTTATGTGCCCAGGTTGGAGTCCTGCGCAGTGCATTTTGGCTAGAAGAATGCCATAAACAGAACAGGATACTATGCAGAGGGATAGAGTGAGTGTGTAAGAGAGCTCCAGAGAGAACAAAAGGGAAATCCCAGACAGCTGAACAAAATGGCTCATTTTCTTTTTCCACCTGGCTTAGAGTTGTCTGGGTGGGGCAGGGCGTAGAATAGGAAGAGCCCATAAAGCTAGTAGGCTCCACAGCTCTTGTCAATCTCATGATGGGCATGAAGTCTGGAGAGAGCACTCTGTGTACTCTGTCTTCAGACAGCACCAGTTTTGAGAGCTACATCTTATATACCAGAAAATAGATCTGGAAGCTCAGGGCCAGGAGTTAAGGTTCATAGTTATAGCAAAGCTTTTTGGCAGGCACTTTGTGCCAGGCCTTGTTTGTTGAAGTGTTTTAGATGTATTAACATATTTAATCCTCAAACAACCTATCATCATGCCCTCTGGAGGCAGTGCCCTGTGCATGAGGTTATGAGTGTGGGCTCTGTAGTGAGGCTTCTTGCTCTGGCCCTGACTTGCTGTGTGACTGTGGGTAACTGATGACTTCTTTGAGCCTATATTTTTCTCAGCTTTAAAGTGAGTGATAACAGCCCCTTCTTAGGATTAAAATGAGTAAAGGCAAGTACTTTAACCTGTGGGCACTGACTGGTGCTGGCTTGAGAAGGCAGCTTTTGGCAGCAAGAGCATCCCATTCAGGGAGTCCAGCCTTGTGCCTCTCCTGGTGAAGGCATCCTGAGTCTTTCCTAGCTTCAGAAGGTGTACTCAGTCTTTCTCCTGAATAATTTCTCCAACTCCACCGAGGTAATTGATTAGATGTGATTTTTATAACCCCAGTCATCAAGAATTCTCCCTCTGATCCAGCTCTGAGGCAACATTATCATGCTACAATGTACCCCATTGAAGACATAAAAACAACAACAACAAAAGGCTCACAATTTTAGATGGTGACATATCTCTAGGCTGAGGATCTTGCCTACTAGAGTAAGAGTTCCAGTGCTGATACTGGCACTCCACTGAGCCAGCTGCAAAAGTCTATTACAACACATGGCCTATAACAAAATCAAACTGAAGTACTCATGAACTGTGGACAAAGGCCTGAAGCTCATCCTGCCATCCCCACAGAAGCTCTGCTTGGTGTGTGCATCCACTAAAGGACCGATTCCCTGGGGTGGAGCACTCTCGTTATGCTTTATGAGACCTGGATGAAAAAGGCATAGTCTATATCCTTCAGGGGCTACCAGGGTAATACACATCCAGGGTGTTCAGGAAAGAGGGCAGCCTGACAGGTGTTTCACTTGGTCAGATCCCTGGCTAAGCACATTATGATTATCTCTTCCTTTAGAGAAGGGAGAGGCAGAGTGGGAGATAGAAGTACCAAGGCAAGTCAGGGAAAAGCTTCCTGGAGAGGTGTCTGAACCTTAAGGATTGTAAGAGTGGGATAGGAAAGAAAAGGTGGTAAGGGAAGGCCAAGTAGAGGGAATAGCAATAGTAAAGGGCAAGAAAGCAGAGTGGGCCAGGGCCTGCAAACACTTCTGGGTTATAGAAATGAAGTGCCAATCAGGGTCCAGTGGAGACTGCTAAGGAACTTGATGGAGCCAGGTTATGGGCCTCTGGAAACTTCTGAATAAGTATTAAATATGATCAGGTCTCTGTTATAGCAATGTAATGCTTAGAGCAATGAATGGATTATTGGGGGAAACTAATATATGAGTTCAGACAAAGAATCAAGAGGGCCTGGACATAGGCAGGTATAAGAGCAATGGGAAAGAGGGACCATGGCATAGTATTCTGGCAGACATCACTATTCCCTGCCACCTGGTATTCACACCTTCATGTAATCCCCTTCTGGTATTCACACCTTCATACTTGCATCTAGTGAACAGAATATAGCAAAAGTGATGGAATGTCACTTTCAAGACCAGGTTATAAAAACTGCAACTACTGCCCTAGCTGGTTTGACTCAGTGATTAGAATGTTGGCCTGCAAACTAAAGGGTTCCAGATTCAATTCCTGTCAAGGGCACATGCCTGGGTTATGGGCTCAATTCCTAGTAGAAGGCGCATGCAGGAGGCAGCTAGTCAATGATTCTCTCTTGTCAATGATGTTTCTATCTCTTTCCTTTCCTTTCTGAAATCAACAAAAAGATATTTAAAATACAAAACAAAACAAAAATCTGCAAATTCTAACTTCTTGACATTCCCTCTTCCTCTCTTATTGGCATATTTCTGTCTTGCTCACTCAGATGAAGCCATCTGCCATCTTGTGGGATGCTCTATGAAGAGGACCTCATGGCAAGGAATCGTGGAAGGCCTCTGGTCAATGGTTCATGAGGACTGAGGCTTCAGTCCAGAAACCTGCAAAGATCTGCTTCCTGCCAACAGCCATGAGAGTCAGCTTAGATGTAGATACTTCCCAGGTGAGTTTTGATATGAGTACAGTCCTTAGAAGAGACTTGAAGCCAGAAGACTCAGCTAAGCAATGCTAGAATTCCCACCCACAGAAACCATGAGGTAATGTATGTATGTTGTTTTAACTAGATGTTTTGAGGTAATTTGGTGCATGGCAATAGATAACAATACAGGTAGGGATCAGAACAATGAAAATTGGGAACTATGATCAACACTACCTAGGCAGAATCAGCTAAATTTAGTAGTTGATAAGACTGTAGAAGTTGAGGGAGACAGAAGTCATGGTAATTTGGAGAAAAGCAGAATCTGGAAGGTGACTGCCTGGGTTCGAGTTCCTGCTCTGCCCTGTTAACTGTGTGACTCTGGTTTAGTCATTTCAACAATCTGAGCCTCTGTTTATGTGTAAAAGGGAGATGATAAAAATAGCTACCTTACATGCATCTGTCCTTTTAATTTATGAACTGCTTCAGCATCCAGCACATGGTGAATAATAGCACACTAGAACTGCTCAGCAGAAGTCTGCTGTGGCATTTCTAGAAGGCTCAGTGTTTAGCCTTATGCCAGCAAGGACAAGATTCAAATGCGTCAGTGCAATTTTCTTGCATCTTACGAAGCCTTCACTGGTCCTGTGTGAGGAAACATGTTCCATTACCCAGTATAGGAGAAAGCAATTCTGTACAATTGTGACTTGTCACTCCTTGATCCTTCCCCTGGAAGCACTTGTGGGTGCAGCTTTCCTCTTGCAGAGGAGCTGAAACCATAACCTTGGCCTAATTAATTCTGTGCTTCCACCAGCCAGAGTTAGCTGGCGTCAACAGACTTTTCCAGAGTCAAGCCTAGTCTCAAGGAGGACTAGAGCTTGGAAATGCCTCCAAAGCCAGGTATCAATAGTATGAGATAATGGTTTTACTTCCAAAAACCAAGGAACCCAACCAGACATAAGACTGTCTTACCTGTCTTGGAAGAGGAGGCATGGATTCTGAAGCTGCTGACCGCTGAAAGCGCTGGGGCTGCTGCATCATCTGCTGCAGAAGGAACGAAGAACGGTCAGGCTGCTGCTGCTGCAGCTGCAAAGTGGCCGTGGCGGTGGAGGAGGCAGTGGCAGAAGAGGCCTGCGTTAGCATAGGCTGCTGCAGATAGTGGAGGAGAGAAGGCTGCCTAGAGGTGGCAGGCATGGAGGGCATCTTTTGAGGGCCCGGCTCAGAAACAAAATGTGACAAGGGCTTGGTGTTGCCAAAAGTAAATGGCTCTGGGGCTCCTGGCCTGGAGCTGGCCAGCCCCTGCTGCATGATCATGCTCAGGGTCTTGGGTGAGTTGGTGGCCATGGGCTTGAAGATGGTATTTGTTTGCTGGTGCTGTTGTTGCTGGCTTAGTGGATTACTGCTGGGAGTGAGGCTCCGGATCAAGGAGCACTGTGGAGTGAAGGACTGCTGCGGCAAGCCTGGGCTGGAAAGCTTCTCTGGGCGGTAGGGTGGGGAGGGTCCTGGGTTGCTGGTGGGTAGAGCAGACATCAGGTGGCTTTGAGGGCTTTTCATAGTAGAGGACACTAGGTTGGCAAGAATGGAGCTCTGTTGGCTGAATTGTGGTGGCTGATTGAGAGATGGGCTGGGGAGCTTCTCGGGAGCATAGGACATAGTGGGCCCAAGGGCAGCATTGCTGCTGGATGCCATGCTTGAGAGTAAGGCATTGGGAGAGCTTTGGAGAGTGCTCCCTGGCAGGTTGCTGGACGACATGCAGGATACCATGAGGCTCTGTGGGCTGAAAGGTGGTGGTGGTGGGTGTGGTGATGGCACTGGGCGGTAAGGTGGGGAGAGGCCTGGAGAGGTCAGGCTAGACCAATTGGATGTGAGCCCTTGCTGCTTTGTAGCAGATCCCTGCTTACTGGCTGCCAACACCTTCAGCTGGTGGGCATGATGCCACTGAGGCACCGGGAGAGGGGGCACAGCCACGGGGAGCATTGCCTGGATCTGGCTCTTGGCCTGTGTTATTGCAGAACTGGGTGTGACCATCTGTTTACTAGTGGAGGGAATAGCATAGCTGATTCCTGCAGAAGAGGGTGGGATTTGAAGTGATATACCAGTGACCTGGCTGCAACCAGAAGCAAACTCTTTACTGGAACCAAGGCTCTCCAAGTGTGGCATCTGAGCCGAAGGCTTGCGAGTTATGCCCAGGGTTCCCTGAGAGTGATCTAAGACTGGTGGTTCTTCTGGCTTGCTTCCCAGTATCTTCTCAAGATCTAGCTCATTTGGAGAAGGGTCTTGAATTTCTGTTAGCTCCTCTAGCAAATCTTGAAGTTCCTGGTCCTGCTCCACAGTCATCATGCTGTTAGTTTTGTCATAGTAAGGAACAGTGGGCTCTTTGAGTCCCATTTCTGCATTTGGTTGTACCACAAATGGCGAGTCCATTATGCTGCCATTCATGGAATTATTTTCGAGTAGCAATGAATGGCCCGCTGCTCCCATAGCTGAAGGGCTAGGATTCATTGTCAATGGAGGAACCTGCAGCTCTGCACAGGGCATGCTGGAATGGGCCCCTGAGCCCATAGAAAGGGTG
The DNA here is from genome assembly GCA_011751065.1 of Lasiurus cinereus. Classification (NCBI taxonomy): domain Eukaryota; kingdom Metazoa; phylum Chordata; class Mammalia; order Chiroptera; family Vespertilionidae; genus Lasiurus; species Lasiurus cinereus. The sequence goes on from JAAGEH010000015.1 coordinate 1,830,359, forward strand.
ACATCTTCAAGGCAAAGCCTCTTGATTTTATTAGGGTAACCCCCGTCAACCATGGCTGGAAACTGGAAGTTGTCTCCTTCCTGTCTCCTCTTAATGGTTCCCTGTGACTGAGAGAGAGGAGGGTTGGGTAATTTTTATAAAGGCTTGGCACAATAAATCAAATGAACAGCAAAACTTGCAACATAAAACATCTTAGTTTCAAGACTTATAATTGTCAAAATTCTACAATACAGCCTTTCTCTTTGGAACCATAATGCTTGTTTCTTTGTTGCAGTGTTTCATTTAAACTGTCTTGTTACATTTAAACATGCTATCAGTAATACTAAATACCACAGAAAGTCACTCAGAAAGTCAAGTGATATCCTTTGTCCACTTAAATGAGAACAGCAAAACTATGCAGAAGACACTAAATAAAATGCGCTGTCAAAGGCAGGCATTTGAGAGAAAGCTAGAAGTAGCTAAGATATTTTCAATTTGCACCTATCTACAGATACTCTAGGTTGTTTCCCTGTCTTGGTTAAATGCATCAGGTTGCAGTGATAAAATGGAACATAACAGAACCTTTAGAGAAATGAAGGAGCTCTGGGTGTATTCTTTAGGGCAGTTGTCTAAGATATACCATTTAGAGAAAAATACAAGTTGCAGAACAGTCATTGTAGCATGGTTCCATTTATTTTCACACACACACACACACACACACACACACAGGCACTAACACACATTGGTATGAGCATATAAAAATAACTTGATCTCACTCATTTGTGGATAATAAAGAACATTATAAACTGATGAACAAAAGGATAGATACAGAGACAATAAAGCTTCAAACAGACTGTGAAATTACAGCAGGAAGATTAAAGTTAAGTGAGCTAAATAAGAGATCAATCAAAGGACTTGTATGCATGCATATAAGCATAACCAATGAACATAGACACTGGGGGTGTTGGGGTATGCCTGGGAGGGAGGGGGTCAATGGGGAGATATGTATAAAAAATAATAAAAATTTAAATAAATAAATAAATAAATAAATAAATAGAAAAAAAAATAACTTGAGAAAACATGTATGCAATCATTTGGACCAGTGACTTCTTGGGAAGGACTGGCAATTCCCTTTTTATTCTCCACATTTTTGTATTGCTTGTTTGTTTTTAATGAGAATGACTTGTAGTGCAAAAAATAACAAAGCTATTTAAATAAGAAATTCCTTTCTGCAGAGGCATCCTCAGATTGGGGAGATATAAAACAACAGGAAAAGACCCCAATCTGGGATATGTACCTTGGGGGAGCTGTTTACCATTTTATAAAAGCATATCTTTGGGAACAAAGCAATTAGAAATGCAGTATTCCCTACTCTTTCATACTCTTTCAAGATTTATATAGTCACCTGTAGTTGTCATGTTAATGGCTATGACCTGCAAGTAAAGGGGAAAGTGGATTGAAGGACTATGAGTGGGTAGAGAGGGGCTTGAAAATCACCTAAATATCAACAGACTAACAGATACATTTCTCTTGAAGCATTTTTCATGTAAGAAACCCCCTTTTAGCTTTGGCATTCTTACTGAGACATCCAGTACTGTCTCCTCATATTTGGCTCACAGAGGAGTAAATAGCTGTGTGGGGCCACCTGCTAGCACAACAATAATCATGACTCTCATGGCAAACTGAATATCACAAGAGATCCCACAGGTCTACATGTCTACACCTTGCTGCACATCAGAATCACTTAGAGACACCCAGATTCCCAGGCTCTCCCACCATAAATGAATTCGTTCAATATCATCTAGGGTTGGGCCCAGGCTTCTGAACATTTTCAAAGCTCTCTGGCTGATTCTAAGCGGACAGTCAAATTGAGAACCACTGGCCCAGAGCACAATGGAGCCGACGTGGCATAGAGCCCTGGTCCTCAGGCAGAAACACCTAAGTCTTTGCCTTTGCACTTAATATTTCTGAACCCCAGTTTCTTTATTTGTAAAATGAGCAAAATTTTAGTCCTTATTCATGATGCTGCTCTGACTCTTATTTGGAATGTGACAGATTCTGGGGCATCTAGTAGATCTAGAAGGACCCTGGGAGTCCAACCCTATCCTATTAAAGACAGGGACCCTGAGACCCAGGGAGGGGTAGGACTTGCTAAGAGTTGCTCGGCTGGAAGGCAGGTGCAGGGCCCCTCCATGACCATTCAGCTGCCTCCAGACCCATTGCCTTAATCCACCAAGGGGGCAGGGCACTGACTACCTCGTCCTTATAGAACAGGCTCCACCACTCTGACTGAGGAGACTTGCCTATTTCTTTGAAATGATCAGGCCACATGATTTCCTGTTCATTCATTCAATCAGTATGGAGCATCCACCAACAAGTTACTGGGTCCCAAACTGAAATTTGGTCTCTTTTACATTTTGCCAAAAAAGGTCAAAGAAACCCAATATATTGAATAGAAATGTATGAAATGGATCAATAAGGAAAGACAGTGTGGGTTTTACATAAAATTCCCTATAGAGAGTCTGAGGTGGCAGTGGTTGGTACCAATATGCTGTTTGTAATATCTTAGACTGCAAGACAGTTTTAATGACAGTAAAGGCTATGTAGAGTCAGGCAGAGGAGGGATGGATTTGGGGGATGGAAAGGAGAGAGGGCAGGAGCTATGAGTAGCAGTGTCCTGGAATCCCTGGCAGATTCTGTGTGCTCCTGGAGCTTTCATTTAATGGTAGGTATTCCATTAACCTGTTGAAGGAAGTAGAGAAAACAGGGAGTGACCCCGGGATGCTAAAAGTAATATTAGGAACCATTTGCAAAGGGCAGGGGTATGTAACTTTCAGGCACCCATCAGTGCATTCAATCTAATATCCCCCCCTCAATTACAATTCCAACCAGCTCCTCAATAACAAAGTAGACCCCAGGAGGCCCCTGGGAGATGTTAATGGCAGTCCCAATGCTGGTGGATCCAATTGCTGCAGCAGGTGCCACTCTTGCTGTGCCAAGTCTGAAGCTCGACAGCTGCTCACCTCATTGAATACTTTGGGAGCATGTCTAATCAGAGGACAGACTGGCCTTGTTGTCCCTGGGTGCACAGGGTTGCTCGTCAAGGCTGCAGTTTCAGCAGAGGGGCAAATGGGAGTCTCTTCTGAGCTCTCCTTTTTCAATATATGTGCTGCCCAAGAGAGCACTGAGTTCTCCTTTTTCAATGGACTTAAAGGAGACTCGACTTTGTTAGAAGCTGTGCATTTTTGCATTTGGAATTTTATAGTGAGAACTTTCAATAGTTGGCCTACAGCACCTTGGTTGACTGACAAGAACTCCAGCCAAACTTAAACAAGGCTCAGGAAGATGGATACATTTACACGGGACTACCTAACCTTGCTCTAAATGCATCTGCTTTCACCAGGCATTAGTGAGGTGTGGAAATTTATTATCCAGTTAGTTTTTCCCATAGATATAAGCTTGCCTTAGTGCCTCCTCTTGCATAGTCCCATGATTTGTTACTTAACTCAGTTGCAAGAAAATGGCTGGACTGTCTCCCATGCTTCGTGCACACTGAGTCACCTGGATCAGTGGGTAATAGGCTGAGGTCTGCCTTCCTGGGCTAGGTGTTGACTAATTCCTGTGGCCAGCATTTTAGATCAAATGCAGTATATAGCTTGCAACTCCTGAATGGCTTCCCCTATCAACTTTGCATTTGGGGTTGAAAGGTCCCAACCAAGTTTTCAGACCCTTCTAAGCAAACCTTCCAGCTTCGTGCATATGCCTTTTCCAGTCTCTGTGGAATCCATGGCAGCAAGTGATTGGTCCAAACTACCAGCCAACCCCTACTTCATTCAGGCCATCTATTGCACATGATCCTTCCCACTCACTGAAATTTCTAATTTATCTTTTTACAAGAAAAGTAAATCAGCAGATACTGGCAGGATTTCTGGAGAGCACATTTCAACTTCCTCTTTTACACAAAAAAGAATGGGATGTGATTTGCTTGTGGTCATACAACTAGTTAAGATATAATGACAACAGTTGATAGACCTCAGGTGTCCCAACTCCCAGCCTGAGACCTCACAGGTCCTACCTTTGTTGTGTGTGAGGGAGGACACTGGGAGGGGAGGGGTGGTTCTCTGGTATTTTTAAGAAAGGAATGACTTTATCTCTATCCACAAATGCCTCAAGACTCCCATTTCATAATCAGGCAAAGCCACCAATGTGATCACTATGACTTTATAAACACTCACTAAAATGCATTTGAAAGCATGTGATGGCTTCCCCACCTCTAAATAACGATAAAATAAAAGCAACCCTTCTGATTTGGACCAAGTTCAACTCTGAAGCCAATATTATTTCTGGTTCTCTGTGAACAATGACATAATGGCAAATCTTCCCTTTCCTATACTTTTAGTTCAGAATGCCACAAAGGGCAAACATTTCTTGGAAAAGGTCTAGATTATAAGAGTAAAGTCCAGACTCATCAAATGGACATATGGAGATGAAGAATATAATATACATAAATATATTACTTTTCTGAAAGAAGTTGGTTATAATCACTTAATTTTGGACACTCTAGCTAGAGGTTTAACATGGACACCAGTGAAAGGCCAGTAAAAATATGCACAAGTCTTACTAGGTAAGAATGTAGGAGGTGGAACATATCCAGGAGAGGTGAATTCAGTGAGCCTCATTATCCCTCCAGAGGGCACCTAGCATGTAGGTCCTAGGCAAAATAATCAAAAAGGGGGAAATAGTTTATTACTGTCCCCTTTCTCCTTCTCAAGTGCCTCCTCTAGTTCAGCTCAGTTCAAACTGCTTGCTGGTTTTTCATTTCTCTCTCACAAGTGCATCCATTCTCTATCAACACCCCTATGAGTTCCCTAGAAAATGATGTTCACCAACTAGATTGGATTTCAAGCCCTCTGAGACAAAAGTGGTCCCCAGTATACTTGCTCAGAAGAAATAAATAAAAATAGTATGGGACATAGTGTACTTAGTCCCAGAAGAGATAAGACAATGCTGCATCAGTATTAGGTTTGCAGAAAGAGAGAGAGAATAAGAGAGAGAGAAAGAATATGCCTGGTTATATACATGGGATCAAATTAGTATCTGTGTACATAGTATAAATGCCTATATGTGGACATGTGTGTCATTTGCATGTTTGTTTTTCAGAAAAATGTCCCCCAAAACTAAAACTGACCTTTTGGTAGAACAATCAGGATTTTCAGCATTTTTAGAATTGCAGGACATTAGGCTCTGGAGAATCTCAGGGTAGCTGGGAATGGCAGGGAGCTTTGAATGCTGATTGGCTTCAAGAGGAGTCAGTTGGTCTTAAGGACAAATCTCTGCTAATAGATGGTTTGGAGTAAGATTCTTGGCCCATAAGAAGGGGATTTCTTGGTGCTTCTGGCTTGCCCTGGGCCCACAAACTGCATGCTCAGCACCCAATGCAGGAAGAGGCCAGGCGGGGTGGAGGAAAAAGCCATGGAGTACTTGCATTTAAGCCCTAGCTCTTCCATTTGCTGTGTGACTGTGGGCAAGTCACTCCCACTCTCTGGGCCCCAGAGTATTCTTTTGTAAAATATGTGCTCAGGCTGCCATGTGTGCCTCATGGCGTTGTTGAGACATGCACATTAGGAGGAGTAATTGTTATTAATGTTATTATCCAAGCCTTGGGTCCCCAAGCTGCCATATCGCCCTACAACATGGACCGCGGTTTGCTCTTTGATCAATATGGACCCATTCACTAGGATGGCACATCATGTGTGGGTGGGGTAGGGTGAGTGGCCTAGTCTTGAAGGCACTGACCTGACAATCAGCAGTGCTGCCTTTAAAATTTCAACACCTATTGATCACCACCATCCACTTCTCTCAGTTCCCCCATACTGTCTAGAGCACTCATCCCAACCTGAGGACTTGCGACTTAGACAAGCTTCAAGCAGAGCTATCTGAGAGGTAGCCCCAACAAATGCACAGACAAGCTGGCCTGGGTGGAGGATTTTATACACTGTGTTCCCTTTCTGTAATGTAAGCACATCAGTTGGAAATATTGGAAACTCTAACAATGGCCTTAAACCTATAACTGCATATGCATTTAATAAACTCATAGGCATGCTGTACCACCCCCTGAGATTTGAAGTATCGGTCATTAAACAAGCCTTTCTTGAGTCCTAACTTTCTATTTCTGGACTGTAAGAATGCCAGGGCCTTAGAGACAGGCTGGTCCCTCCCACTCATGTTAGGGCTGGTGAGGCCCAGAGCGAGGAAGACGTGTCCATGGACCAGTGTCTCTGAACACCCAGCTTGACCTCTTAGAGAGAAACCCTGAACTGGCCTCCAAACACATTCCTAGGTAGCATCATTCATGGGATGAAGATGGTTACTAGGGGGAGAAGAAAAAGATATTTTGTTTCAAATGACTGGATGGACTTGGCAAGGCTGGCCTATAGATAAAGCAGGTGCTGTCTGGGGGCTGGAATAGAACTGAAGGTCAAAGTCAAGGATATATTTTCAGTCCAGAAAACTCTGTCAGTGTAGGGCTCAGGTTAAAAAGCGTCACCTGTGTTTCACTTGAATTAAGTTTCTGAGGCCAAAATCATGTAGGGAAGGGGAAACATGGAGGCAGAGCTGAGGTTGGAGGCAGCCAGGGCCGCTGCGCAGACCTGGATTTCTATATATGAAGAGGGCAGAAGGGATCATTTGGGGTATGAGGAAATTACATACCATATGGAGTAGCTCTGGCTTTCCATCCATAAAATCTTTAAGACTTCTGCTTGTGACTGGGTGAACACAGTGGCATTCTCTCTCCGTACAGCAAGGCCCCATAGGATTGCAATGGTAGGATCAGGACCAAGATGACAGTCCTGAATTCCCAGGAGGCACTGCTCCCCATCTCCAGGGCACCAACTTGAGTAGTTTAAATGTGGCAAAGATAAAAACAGCTGCTGATTGCTTAGTACCTTCTTCCCTGTACCCAGTTGCAGATTTATGCTTTGTGGGGACTAAAGTTTATATGATTTGGGGGGCTCTTTAAAAAAAAAGAAAATATAAGGTTTAATGCACAAAATTAGATACCAGCCCTTAGAAGGTTTGGAGGATAAGTGTCTAAGCTTAGGCACAAATGACTTTGCATCTGTGTGTGCCCCAACAATGAGCTAAATAAAATGGCAAAAGGCATTTCACTTTCAAGACAGCTGTGCAGGTGGGAAAAGAATTCAAAGATACCTGGTTAGTCCAGTGCATTCAGATGGTCATACAAGAGTAAGTACATTTTAGCTCCCCAAGCACCCAATTCTGGCTCTGAAATCTAACAGTCCACAGATGAACCTACTCCAGTTACTAGATTTTTGAGCCAGGCTGTTTGAGCTCTAGAATGTCATAGAAGCAGAGGCTTGGAAAGAATATGTCATAAAAGCATCAGATCAGTCCAGAGAGGACCTCCCCATGATCTAGGTCCTCTTCTTTTTTACCTTAAGTGAGGTATGATTAACAAAATAAAAATTGTATATATTTAGGTTGTACAATGTTATTTTTTCTGAAAGTATACAATGTGATGATTTAACATATGCATACCTTGTGAAATGTTTTAGGTCCTCTTTTTTAAATTGAGGTAAAATTCACAGAGTATAAAATTAAACTTTTTTAAAGTGTACAATTCAGTGGCATTAAATACATTCAAAATGCTATGAAACCTAAATGAGGAGAGTAAGGCCTGCCTCACAAATTTGTTATGAAGATCACATGAGCTTATACATGTAAAGTAGCACAATTCCTGGCATTGCTTACATACCAAATAAATATTCTCTATCTCCCCACTGCTGAAAATGCAAACACATTCATGGTGATCCTAAAATAGCCTTTAACATGGTTTATTCAGCAGCATTTGCCATTCAAAGCAGATCTGCCTTTACTCATTGGCTGCACTCCTGAAAAGCTGTGTGCAAGGCTAACTTTTGTAAACCCAAATCATAATAAAATGCAACAAGAATTTACCACTGAAAGGAAATCCTCAGAAAATTCTTTTACAAAATAAAAGATCTCTTAGCCAAACTTATCTTTTTTGAAAGGTGTGCACTTAGTGATATTGTCTTTTCTTGTAATGAATCCTAATTTAATTTTGGCCACACACATGTGCTGAAGTTCCACATCCTCAAAGCATACAGCAACAGGAGTAGGTTACCTATTGAAAATAATGACTGTCTAAAAATATGTTTTTCTTTCTGTGATTGCATCATGGAATGAGTCAATACTCTCTCTCTCCCTCTCCCTCTCTCTCTCTCTGCCTCTGTGTGTGTGTGTGTGGTGCTGGTGGTCTGGTGGTGCTGGTATAGAAAATGGTGATAGTAATGGAGGTGAGGGTAGGTGTGGTAGTGATGGAGATAGGTGATGGAGATTGTGGTGGAAGAGGTGCTGATGATGAGAAAGTGTTCCTATAGGATATGTCTTTCTTTCATTACCTCTGTAAGTAGCTCCAGTGACTGGGTCAGAGGAAGAAGACTCACTTTGAATGTGTTATTAATAGAAACCTCAAAACTGTCTCTGTGCAGTTAATTATAATTATCTTTTTCTCACCTAGAAAACTAAAGCTGAATTACTTGTAGAAACATGTGAGGTTTTTATTTGTTAAAATGTTGCCAATAAAGCAATTTTATGTCAGACTTAACTACAGGAAAGGGCAAGGCATATCTAAGTTCCTTAGCTGTCATGTGGCAAAAAAAGAAAAAAGAAAAAAAAAAGATGGGCAGCAGTTAGCTACTGTTCACTTAGCTCTTTGAAGCCATATATTCAGAAAGCAGATGTTGGGTGTTGGTGTTTGGAGGCTGGCTTCCTGGAGGTATTTTATATCGGCCAAGTTCATTGTTCTAAACTCCAAAGGCTTGACTTGAGAAAGGAAAAGAGGCAAGAGAATGTTCAGATTTTCTGACTGTCACACAGACACAGCCCTAATACTAGACAACTTCAGTTCCTAAGGTTCATTCTACAAATAGAGGCAACTAGAGAGAGTGGCACTGGACTTCTGTCTATTACAGAGATGAAAGCTTCTAATTGTACAAAACAGGGCTTTCTAGGAGTCTCAAAATAGAAATCCTCCCCATAAAAGCACACACTAGAAAAGCAAGTGGTGAACCAGACTAAGAAGGAACTGGAATTCTAGTGGGACAAAAAGTAACTGAACAACAAGAACAAGAACAGAGTATGAGCAGTATTCTTCAGAGGAATGAAGAAACTGATGTGACAGAGTGGCCAGCAGGCTGTTCTGAAGAAAACACATTTAAGTGGACGTCTAATGCAGTCCCAGACATAGGCTGGGAGAAGAAGGTTCCAGGCAAGTGGGCAAAAGTGAGAAGGTCCTGGGGAGAGCTCTTGGTGTGTTCCAGGGAAGGGCAGGTGGCCACTGAACTTGGTGCACAGTAAGCCCAGCAAGCAGATGTGAGCTCACAGAGGGCTTTGCTGGCCATAGGGAAGGGGGTGGATTGTAAATTGTTGGCAATGGGAAGCCATTGGTTGGTTAAGCAGAGGAATGATTGACTTGATCTGGATGTTAATGGGAGAGGGAAAAATGGATGTTGCAAAAAGGATAAGGACCAATTACAGAGGTGAGGTGTCTGGAAAAGGGACAGGATCTAGAGTGGAGATTGGACCAGCTTTGACAGAGGAGAGGAAACAGAACACTTGGGGAGGTGTGAAGATCTGTGATTTTTCTCTCAAGCAACACACAGGGGAGTACCCATTTATTAGGGAAAGCTAGGGCCATGGAAAAAATGAACCAAAGCCCAGTGACCTAGATCAGGGAAGGCCAAAATTTTTCTGTAAAGGCCCAAATAGTAAACATCTTAGGCTTTGCAGACCATGTGGCCTCTGCTGCAACTGTAGTATACGATATGTTAACAAGTTAGTGTGACTGTGTGCTAATAAAACTTTATTTACAAAAACAGTCTGTGGGCCAGATTTAGCTCATTGGGGCAGAGTTTTCCAACCTTAACCTAGAGCATGAGCTGAGAATATTTCCCCAGGGAAATAGTTATTTTCAAATTGCCCTACTCACTCAGAGGGCCACATAGTCTTATTGTCAAAAGAGAGTGGTAAGCAACATTTTTGGAATTGTAAAGCTTCAAGGTTTAGATCATCATACAAGTGAGGTGACCAATTCTGAACTGGATTAGGTATGTGGTACTAAGCGCCTTGTTTCACCTTTACTAATGACAGTTGTTATTATTGAGCATCTGATGATGGGTGCCCAGCAGGTTCCAGTGAAAGGAGTAAACACCTTCTCTACAAAGCCTATCTCTGCCTTGTTCATTCAGCCTTTCTATACTCTTGACCAATGCTCATGCTGTTCAGCAGATTAAAGTGTACCCACCTCCCTCAGGCCTTCATGGTAATATGGCCTGAGCTTCTACTCCTTCTATTCTCAGCCTGGTTGGTGCTCTGGCCAACCTCAAGGCTGCCATGTTAGGCTTCTGCATTTCCTGTCTGCACAAAACAGCTCTCTGAAGGATAGGACTATTTCTTATTCATCTCTGTACCTCCAGAGTGCCTATCCTCATAACAGGGCTCAGCTGGCATCTGCAGATTTAAATTAGCCATTGGAGCAAAAGTTTTCCTGCAAATTGTCTTGTTCTTTTCCTATTTCCAGCACAAGGCCAAGAGACAACCACTTCTCTGAAACTGTAATGAATTTACTAACTGGCCCAATGACCCTGGACACACCCCTTCTCCTTTGTGTGTTCTTGACCTCTTGGGTCAGCAAAAGAGTGGCTGGGATGATTTCTGGCCAAGAGAAACAGCAGCCTATGCTTATTGAGGATTTATTATGTGCCAGGTACCGAGCCGTGGAAAGAAGGACGTAAGAGCAGGAGATCTCAGGGTCATGGGAGTGGCTATGCAACCTGACAGCCTTAGCAAGCAACTGAATAGAGAAGCAGCTCTGGATGAGGAGTCAGGAGAATGACCAAGCCCACAGCACTGGAGGGAAGCAGACAAAGGCAAGTTTGTTTAGAGAAGCTGGGGGGTGGGAGGTAGTGGTAGTGGCATGTATGCCTGATCCTTGGGTCTTGGTTCCCAGAAGACATATCCAACAGCCTGTGGCTCCTGCCTGCCTTTCTAACGTTGGTACTTTGGGGGTTGGAGATATGGTGAGAGGGGAGGCAGGAAATGAGAAGGAGAAAGGAAAGGCAGGAAGGAAGGGGAGGAGAAGGAAAGCAGACAAAATGGGAGGAGGGAGGCCTTGGACAAATTATTCTATGTCGACTGTAGAAATAAAAATCTGTAACCCAGACCTGAGAAGCACATGCTTTCCCTCACCCTGAGTTCTGGAACTTGGCACTCTACGGGCAGCTTACAAACCAAATATCTGTCTGCAAGTAGAGTCACATTGAGCTCTCCAGTTGGGGATTTTCGGCAAAAGCAAGAGGTCTCAGCTGTCACAGGTTAGCCCAGAGTTTGGAGAGTCCCAGACCCACATCCTAGGGATGACTCCATGGTTTTCACACACGTTAAAGAAGGATAATGTCTGAGTCTCAGTTCAGCGAAGCTCCTTTGAAGCCCTGACCTAAGGTCCAACAGTGTCTACTCTCCTCCTCCAGGGAGTTAAAGCTCCAGTCATGTTGGACCTAATATCAAGGAAGCTGGGGGCAGGAGCCAGGCAGAAATGCAGACAAGGCCAGTGTAGGCTCCTGGGAATCCAGAAATAGGCAATGCCAAGCTCCCAGTTGCCAGCAGAAGCCAGCTGTCAAACAGAACTCCCCCTCTCAACATCACCTCCTTCAAACAGATCGTGATTTTCAGGTCAATGGTTTGGTGGACTGGGCTACTCAGGTAAGACCCAGATGCAGAGCCCAGTGGTGTGGTGCAAGCTGAGCAGTGCTCAGCTGTGGCAGGAGAGATCCACCTGAATGCAAGACCTCTGACAGGTGGCCTTCCCTGGTTGGGTGTCTAGAGCAGGAAAGGATCCTTACTGCAGGAGGAGATGGAGGGAGCAAAGGGAGTGAACAGCTGCCTGCTCCATGGGAGGAGCCCCAAAATAGAAAGGCACATATGCACTGAAAGCCTTGACCTAGAATGCTCAGAGCTACACCATAAATCCAGCTCTCCTCAGTGCAGTAGGGCTGTTGATAAAATTGAGATATCCTCAGGAGTCATGTGTGTTTCTACCTGAGTAGGAAAGACAAACATTTCTCATTGCCCTTCTGAGCTAGTGCCAACCTCTCATCATTAAAAATAAAGTGCTAACCAAGTTATGCACTGTGTGGTTTATACAGCATTTATATCCACATCTTGTTCATCATCATCCAGAAACCCTGAGTGGGCAGAGGTCAGATTATTAACCCTATTTTACTGGTGCAGAGACTGAAACACAAAGATTCATGCAAGATCTGTGTCAGAAACAACAGCCTCTCCCATAACCTCCAGGACTACCTGGTGCCTGGAGGTGGAGCCACATCTGCAACATGCCTACAGCCTCCATGAAGCAGGGGACACTGGCCTTCTTCTCAGGGCTTCCAAGAGGGCTGATGAGACAACTCAGCCCATGTCCTAGCTGACTGTTCTGACCTCCCTATGGGCGTGTTTAATCAGTCTGGCTCACTGTTCTCAGGCTGGGTAGTAGATGGTGGTGGCCAGAAGTTTTCAGTGAGCCACCAGGATGAAATAAAGATGCTTCCACTCTTGCTCTGTTTGTTGGTTATCTGCACTGTAATAAAATCTCCAGGTAATCTGGGACTTCGTTTTATCCCCAAGTGTCATGCCAACCTGCAGAAGGCCTAATTATCTGAGCTCATAAGACGGGAATGGGAAGCAGCAGAGGGGGAAGAGCTTTGGAATCAAGTTGTCTGAATTTTCTGTCTACTGACTGTGTAACACTAGAAACGTCCCTATTGTCTTGGAGCTTCAGTCTCCTCAGTGGTGAAGTGGAAATATTAATCCCTCTGTCACAGGAGCAGATGAGCTAATTTGTACAAAGTACCTCACATGAGAGTCATCAACCATCCTCTCCTCACCGTTGCAGAGTAGAATGAATAGAATTACAGAACAGGACAGAGTTGTTCCCAATGTAGGCAGCCTAGAAATTGTTTGGTCCTTGTCTGTGAACTGCTGTCATCCAGGGTCTAGCCCAGGACTTGACACATAGGAGGGACCCCAGAAATGGGGTGTCTACAAGGAAGGGACTTGCTAAAGGTATCACAAAGCACTGGTTACATCTTTGGGATCAGATTCAAGGTCTCCTTATTAACTCCTATGCTCTGTTTACAAGGAAAAGCATGTGCCCCCAAGAATATTGAATACAGATCCTAAACACAACCACACACTGCAGAAGTACCTGGACAGATCTCTTTCTGCTGGCCATTACTAAGTTTATCAGTCAAAAGAAGAGGGCCAGTTAAACAAGGCCAGTATTGTTGTAACCATCTAACTCTCCACATTCCCTTTTACACTTGGGCCTCCTTTCTCCTCCTTCTTCAGCCTTCTTAGAGGTAAGAAGGGGTGAAGAGTTAGTTTTGGTCATACTGTGGGTGGAAAGCAGGCTGCACTAGGGACAACCCAATGGGGACACTTGATACAGCTCTCCACCTGCTTGATGGGCATCTTTCTGCATGTCACTGGATTTCTCAGCCTTTAGTGTCCTCATCCATCAAGAGAGAGAATAGTTGGGAAGCTCAGAAGGAATACCCACTATGCCAATTCACTATAACCTACAGAGTGAATCATTTATTGTTATTAAGTGATGAGACACAGAAAATGAGCAATAAGCATTATCTTCTTCCTTCTCCTACTGTCTAATGTCCTCAGCTACCCCATTTTGTCTGGCACTGCTTTGTGAACAGAATAGGTGGCTGCTCAGAGCTGGGAAAGATTTGCACTTACAGTGAGGTGTTGACTGAAAGAGAGATGATGTGATGTGTATACTGGGTTTCAATGCAAGCTCTGGAGCACTCTCATCAAAAGCGTTAATAATTTAGAGATTCTTCCACTAGTACTCAATCAACCCACTGATCTAGGGAGGAATGTATATCTTAATTTCAAAAGGAAAGACCAAACATTCCCCTTCTGCTTCCTGTTAAAACTGCATATACTAACTAGAGATTGGATGTCTTTTTAAAAATATATATATTTTATTGATTTTTTACAGAGAGGAAGGGAGAGGGATAGAAAGTCAGAAACATATATGAGAGAGAGACATCAATCAGCCGCTTCCTGCAGGCCCCACACTGGAGATGTGCCCACAAGCAAGGTACATGCCCTTAACCAGAATCAAACCTGGAACCTTTCAGTCTGTAGGCAGACGCTCTATCCACTGAGCCAAACCAGTCTCGGTGAGATTGTGTGTCTTTTTAACCTTGTGTGGATGCCCAAATGTTTGGTGACTTTGGCCAAGTTGTTTAATCTCTCTGAGCATCAGTTCCTAGAGATATCCTCTTCATCTAAGGATTATTATAAGGATTACAGGAGATAATGCCCCCCAAGTGCTTAGCAAGTCCCTGACACCTAGTCAATGCTCAATTAAATGTGGCCATTTTTATTCCTGGTTCACTTGATCTTTGTCAAGGACAAATGATGGGCAAAGCCCCATAGGTAGTTAGAGGCAGAAGCAAGACTAGAATCCAGGTGTCCTGAACCCTAGTCTTAGGCCACAAACAATCATCACATCAGATGGATGTTTTCCTGCAAGTGGTCTGTCAATTATTCACATAGAAATCCCAAGGCTGTTTACACAAATTCTCCTTTGGGACTGAGAATTTTATTTACAGACCTAGATCTGAAATATGGTTGTTTTTGTTGTTGTTAGTTTAGATTTTGGAAAGAACAAGAGAACCAAGTAAGATGAGTGTCTAAATCAGATTTTCATGATTACAGGATGGGAGCTAGTGGTATAAGGGATGTGCTTTCACATGCACACAGTTCCCTGGATCTGGGGTACAGAGTGTTGTCCCTAGACAATAGGAAACATCAGAGGGAGAGCAAGAAATAGAAACATCTGAGATCCAGTTCAGGTCACAATCAGGAAGTGCAAGACAAGCTCCTGCAAAGGACCTCTTGCTGCTGATCATTCTGGGCTCTGCAATAACTTGTTTGGACAGCAGGTTTCATGGTAAACTGACAGGCCCCTTTGCTTTTAATCTGCCCATTTATGTCCCTCAGTCAGAAAACACTTGGACTGTTGATGTCCTCAGCACATGTAGCAGAGCTTCATGTTAGCACCAGGTGTCTTCCTGAGGTTGCAGGGATTGACCACCCATGAACAAAGCAAGAGCTACCCTGGTTGCTAGCTGAGGGTATCAGCAGCTCCTGACTTGGCCAGATTCCATATATACCTCTCAGGCTGGGCCAATGGATTGGGTACCCACACTGCCATCCTGTCAGAGACCATATGCATCTTCTGAGAAGACAAATGTTTTTTGTTTTGTTTTGTTTTTACTGTGAAGAGAACTCATTTGAGAAGAGTGGCTTTTGTAGTGTGAGACATATTTTTTAATCCCCTCAACTAGGGCAAATCCTGGGTTTTCTAACAGCTTGGACTATACGAAACAGGCCACATAGAGCCAAGGGCAGAAAATAAGATATGCCACAAGAAGAGGGAGAAGGGCTGATTTCAATTAAACGCAATGTGTGACTCTAAAGTAACATGGTGACTTTGGGGGCAATGCTTACCAAGGGCTCTAAAGAACATATATAAAGCCTGGAAATGGCATGAGCAATGATAACATCTTTATAGTGAGGGCACAGATGGCCACTTCAAAGATCCATCTAAGTAAAACCATTCTAACATGGAGGTTTAAAATGATCAAATCCAAAGAAGTTACTTACTAGTCACACCTTTTAAAAGGGTATTGGTAGGGTCCCTGAGGAGAAGGGGAGGAGGACCCTTGAAACTACAATTTACCCACCCTTTTCTCCAAGGAGTGGAAACAAGTGTGACACAAAGGTGAAACTAAAAGTCATGTCGAAACTAATCATGAGCTCTAAATGCATTACCAAGAGTTTGTTGATTATAAAAGATAAATAACAAAACAGTACAGTAATTGGGATGGAGGTTAGAGAGTGCCTTCTAGAAAGTCCCAGGCAGAAGGGCTGGCAATTGGGAGGACAGACCGTTGGCCAATTAATTGCTTCATCTTTGCCATCTCCTCTGTCTATCATCTCTGTGAGAGCTAGAACTCCAGCAAAAAAAGTTTTGTAAATTTCTATATACTCAACTTGGTACCACATTCTCAATACCTTGTTTGTGGAAGACAATGAAGAAAAAAAGAGAAGCAAAACTTCAACAATCTAATCTCAACTCTGTGCACATATGAGAATCCTAGACTAAATAGGCAGCCAATTTACTGAAAGTAGACTGCCCTTGGGGTAGGAGAAACCAGGCCCTCTAGTTATGCGAAATGACATTATCTCAGAACTTTGAGCTCCTAGTTCTCTGAACAGGAAGGAAGCAGACCCATGGCTCTATAAGAGCCATTTCCTCTCTGCTCTATTAATTTCAGAGATTAGGTCTGTAGACCTAATACACTGAGATAACAACCATTGTGTTTGCTGCAATTTCTACTAACGGAGCCAATGTTGGTAGTTTGGCGATGATGCAGGCTTTTATTGTCAAATTCAGCTAACCAATGGCTTTCATGGCCCTTTCTGTCATTCCGGATCCTAGACCTACTGCTGGAAATCCTGACCCTGATTTTCCAACACATGGTTGATGTCTGGATTCCAAGTGAGAAAAGTAGAAATTTGTCAAATGGTGTTTTTTTTTTAAGGACACACTAGTAAAGGCCAAAGAGTTTAATAGAAATATCTTTCTATATGCTACTTACTGGCTTCCTGTTCTCAATGATATTAGGAAGCTAATGCAATACATCTAGTGCCTGTCATTCCCATACTCCTGATTTCCATAAAGAGAAAAAGTAGGAATTTCTTCCCTCTCACCCTTCCTCTCTTTACATTTCAAGGGGTGCATTGCAGAGATCACTGGACTGGGAATCCAGAAGGGAACCTTGGATTGTATGTCCTGTTCTTCTAGGAACTCACAAGGGGTAGAGTCAGCTCATCTCTTAGATCTCTTCTATGTCAGATTCCAGCTCCTTACATTTTAAGTTGGTTTCCTGCCAGCAATTTGTACACATAATTTCAATAATACATCTTACATTCAAGTTTAAGTTTAGAAACATTCAACACCCTCCACCCCCCAATAGCCCATTGTCTGACCGATTCCTGGAGCTTTCTGGGCTCCTGACGATTTCCCACCATGGCGATATGGGGAAGCATGCTCTTGATTACAAGCCGAGTTTTCCAGTCATCCATTGTTTGACCTGCAATTTTATTCTTGACTCTCCAAGGTGCTTTCTCAAACGACCTAGACACAGGGCTTAGGAGACAAAAAGCACACTGTCTTTCAGATATGAAGATGAGACCAATGACCCCGTGAATCACAGTCTTTCACTCTGAGGGACAGGTTTGGGTGAAGTCAGCCACATTTTTTTTCTTGTTTCTCTCCCCATCCCACCAATCTCATTGAGCCCCTCCCTCTTCCACAGATGAGGGACACTTCTGTGAGGCAGTTGGTTGGGATGGACATGGGGCAGAGCAAAGTTCACTGGGTAGCTGAGAGATGGCTGGAGAAGCAGCCTGATTTTACTAAAATAACACTGAGCTATTGGCAGGAGATGTGGGTCCTAGGTCTGGCTTTACTTTTGTGTGGTATGAGGTGAGGCTCAAGGAAGGCTCTTCTGTTCTTGACACAGATTTCTTATATGGAAACCTTGTTAGTTAAGACCAGGTGTTGGTTTACAGCTAGCCTCTTCACCTCCACTAAAGAAAACCATATGGCCCATAGAAATAGCAATTTCTACTGCTGTCCATGTTAACACCCAGGTAAGTGAGTTAACATTTCAAATCCTGACAGTCAGTGGAAGGAAGCAATGGTTGTTGGAAGGGGCTCATGAAACCCCAGTGCACTGTTTTTAAAAAATACTATCTGAGCAGGCTGTAATCATAGCCACCCCAATGTATACCTTCCAAAACAGATGAGCAGACATGTGCAAACTCAGGTAAAACTGTTCTTTACATTTTGTTTTGTTTCATTTGTTTTTCATGATATATAAATGAAATAAGAGCTGTACTAAGGATTCATATATGAGGGAAATGCTCCTTCTCATTAATCTCCTTGGTAGTATAGAACAAGGTTCTAAAATTTCATTATCTAGACTTCTGACTTTGAAAAAATGGAGAAGTACTTTCCCCATCTTCCCACTGAGTACAACTAAAACCTCTAGACATATATACATATAAAAGCCTGATATGCGAATTGTCCCCTCAGGATACCAGAAGTTCAATTGCTCACTATAACATATGCTGACCACCAGGGGGTAGGATTGAATGAAGGAAGGCCCTGGCCAGCAGCTGGAAAGCCCTGATTGGCCTTGGTTGTCAGCCAGCCTGTATATGCATTTCATGCACCAGACCTCTATTATATACTAAAAAACTTAAGAAGACACTAGAAGGTGCTGGTATGAAAGTAAACTGCATAGGTAACTTGGGACCTGAGGAACAACATAGTGGTGAGCTCCCTAGGTTTTCTTTTTACCTCAAAGATCCCAGACATGGACCTAAAGAAGCCACAACCCAAAATTCCAATGGGCATAGACAAAAAAGACCTCAGAAAAATCCTGTTCTCTTTAGACAAAGTACCAGGAAAGGGGCAGCATGCCAAGACAGACAATTTTTATGTAAGAATGGCTCTAATTCAGCTATCCACCACAGAAAAAAGTGTGGCCCTCCAAAAATCCCATCAGGAAAAGTCAAGGGAGGCCCAGACTGCTGCTCCATCTAGTAGTAATGACTCATCTCTCCCTGTCCTTACTAGGTTGGTATCAGAGTAGTTGGTATTAGAGTGTCAGGTAACGAGTCCACATCTCATCCCTGCTAATGTCAGTAGAAATCACATGGGTAACAGTAATGAGACAGTCCTACCCATTCCAGCCATGGTGGTATCGGTGGAAACTTATTGGAGAACTGGAACTGTCACCACTGCTCAGCAGTAATGAGTAGCCAAAACCTACCTGATGTCAATGAAGACTAAGTAGGAAACCTGAACTTCTATACACACATGGCAGAAATGAATGGTGCCCACCACTTGCTAGAGTATTATAAACTAAAACAGAAGATCTAAATAAGTGCTGATGTAACAGAACTGTCAACCCAGAAGCCTATATGAAATGAAAATAGGCTTTGGGTATGGAAGGAGAATCAAGACATTATCAGATGAATAAAAAAATAAGAGGATTTTTTTAAACATCAGACCTCTCCTAAGAGAATGGCTAAATGAAGTTCTCTAAGCAAAAAGCAAATTATTTCTATAATATTTTTATTGTTTAAAGTTATTACATATATTAGAACATATCTCCTTTTTTCCCCATTCACCTTCCCCCAGCCTCCCTCACCCCGTCACATGCCATCATCCCATTCCCCAGTGTCTTGTGTCCATCGGTGTGCTTATATGCATGCATCCAAGTCCTTTGATTGAACTATTTCCACCCCTCCCCAACACTCCCCAGCCTTCCCGCTATAATTTGACAGTCTATTCAGTGCATTACTGCTTCTGTATCTATCTTTTTATTCATCAGGTTATAATGTCCTTTATTTTCCATAAGTGAGTGAGATTATGTGGTATTTTTATTTCATTGCCTGGCTTATTTCACTTAACATAATGCTCTCCAGGTCCATCCATGCTGCTGCAAATGATAAGAATTCCTCCTTTTTTATAGCAGTGAAGTAGTCTATTGTGTAGATGTACCATAGTTTTCATTTTTTTAAAATATATTTTATTGATTTTTCACAGAGACGAAGGGAGAGGGATAGAAAGTCAGAAACATCGATGAGAGAGAGAGACATCGATCAGCCGCCTCCTGCACGCCCCCTACTGGGGATGTGCCTGCAAGCAAGGTACATGCCCCCGACCGGAATCGAACCCTGGACCTTTCAGTCCGCAGGCCGATGCTCTATCCGCTGAGCCAAACCGATCTCGGCAGATGTACCATAGTTTTCTAATCCACTCATCTGCTGGTGGGCATTTAGGCTGTTTCCAAATCTTAGCTATAGTGAATTGTACTGCAATGAACATAGGTGTGCATATATTCTGATTGGTGTTTCTAATTTTTTGGGGATGTATTCCTAAAAGTGGGATTACTGGGTCAAATGGGAGTTCCATTTTTAGTTTTTTGAGGAAACTCCTTAGTGTTCTCCACAGTGGCTGCACCATTCTGCATTCCCACCAGCAGTGCATGAGGGTTCCTTTTTCTCCGCATCCTCACCAACACTTGTCCTTTGTTGATTTGTTGATGATTGCCATTCTGACAGGTGTGAGATGGTACTGCATTGTCATTTTGACTTGCATTTCTTGGATGATTAGTGACTTTGAGCATGTTTTCAAGTGTCTCTTGGCCTTCCTTCTGTCTTCTTTTGAAAAGATTCTATTTAGGTCCATTGCCCATTATTTTATTGGATCATTTATCTTCCTTTCATTAACTTGTATAAGTTACCTGTAGATGTTGGAGATTAAACTTTTATCAGTGATAACATTTGCAAATATGTTCTCCCATACAGTGGGCATTTTTATAGCTTTGTTGATGGTTTCTTTTGCTGTGCAAAAGTTTTTTATTTTGATGTAGTCCCATTTGTTTATTTTCTCTTTAGCTTCCATTGCCCTAGGAGCAGTATTGGTGAAGAAATTGCTTAGACATACGTCTGAAATTTCTCTGCCTGTGGATTTCTCTAGTATTTTTATGGTTTCTCGTCTAATGTTTAAATCCTGTATCCATTTGAATTTTTGTGTATGGTGTAAATTGGTGGTCTAGTTTCATTTTTTTTTTTACTTTTTGCATATATCAGTCCAATTTTCCCAACACCATTTATTGAAGAGACTGTCTTGACTACATTGTATGTTCATGCCTCCTTTGTCAAATATTAATTGAGCATAGTGGTTTGGGTCAATATCTGGATTTTCTATTCTAGTCCATTGGTCTATATCTCTGTTCTTGAGCCAGTACCAGGCTGTTTTGAGAACAGTGGCTTTGTAATACAACTTGAAATCTGGTAGTGAGATCCCACCTACTTTATTCTTCTTTCTCAGGATTGCTGTGGCTATTCAGGCTCTTTTTTTAATTTCAGATGAATTTTTGGTGAGTTCTTTCTAGGTCTGTGAAATGTGCCATTGGTATTTTAATGGGGGGTGTGTATATTGAATCTATAGGATGCTTTGGGTAGTATGGAAATTTTAATGATGTTGATTTTACCAATCCATGAACACGGTATGTTTTTCTATCTGTTTATGTTTTCCTCTATCTCTTTTTTTTAAGTGTCCTGTAGTTTTCTGCATATAGATCTTTTACTTCTTCAATTAAGTTTATTCCTAGGCATCTTAATTTTTTTTGTGCGATGGTAAATGTTTTCATTGTTGTTTGTTGCCATGATGTTTTTTATTTCTTCTTTGATCTCCCTGATAACCCAGTCTCACTTTCTGTAAGTCCACTATTGGTGTATAGAAATGACATAGATTTCTTGGCATTAATTTTGTATTCTGCTATGTTGCTGAATTCATTTATTAAATCTAATACTTTTTTGATGGAGACTTTTTTTTATGTACAATATTATGTCATCTCTGAAAAACCAAGATGGTGGCATAGGTGAACACCTAAACTGCTGCCTCTCACAACAATTTCAAAATTACAACTAAAAGACAGAATAGACACTATCCAGAACCACAGGAAAGCTGGCTCAGTGAAAATTATACAACTAGAAGTAACGAGAGGGACTCACAAAGCCTCAGAGGAGCTGTAAAAAACTGAGGTATGGAGATACGCTCACGGAGAGGATGGGCAGCAGACGGTATGGCTGGCTTCCTGTAGCCAGAGGGAGATGGAAAATCCCAACTGCACTGAACCCCACTTCTGACTGCACTGAACCCCAGTTTATTAAAGTGCTAATAAATTCCTTCCTTTGTTGTGAAAAGGGAGGAGTGCAGGGAAACTCAGGGGAGCCTTGGAAGAAAGAGGTCTGGGGGCTTGCGAAGGGGCATGTGAAAGTAAACACACAGAGCACTGACTGCTGATTGTGCTGATGGTTGTCTCTTGCAGGAGGAAAACAGAACCTCCCAACAGCACTTAAAACTAGGTCCGACTGCACTGAACCCCAGTTTGGGGCAAGACCCTGGGGACCCAGACTCATATGGGTCCCTAGAGCGCATCTAAACTCAGGGGAGCCAGAAAGGCAGAGGTCTGGAGCCTCGCATGTGCACGAAGGGCAGAGGTCTGGAGGCAAATGTGCATGCACACAGAGAGGGCTGCAGTGATTACCCAGAGGCACTGAGACCCAGGGGCTGCCATGTAGGGTAGGGCTGACAGGAAGCCTAGGCTGTCAAGTCAGCCCTGAGACTCCACCACATCCAAGCCCAGCACAGGGGCTGTTGCAATCTTGCAAGTTTTAAGGCTGAGTCCAGCACAGAAGTTCTATGGGTGCAGAAAGAGCTGATCCTCATAACCAATTGCCCTGGAGGTGAATTCCCCCTAATGATACCAACAACAATCAAGAATTAACTACAACAAGACTGTACACACAGTCTGCAAAGGGGTGAACCAACAGTGTCCACCTCAGGTAACTAAGGAGGCAGAGCTACTGGACCATATAGGACACCTAGCACACATAGCTACTCTATCAACTCAAGGAAGCAGCAAAATATGTGGAGACAAAGGAAAAGATCACAAATGAAAGGAATGGAGGAAAACAAACGACTGGTTATAGAGTTCAAAACCATGGTTATACGTTTTTTTAAGAATTTCCTAGAAGAAATGGATAAATTTAGCAAGACCCAAGAGGAGATGAAAAAGGACCAACTAGAAATTAAACATACACTAACTGAAATGAAAGATATTATACAGAGACCTAACAGAAGACTAGAGGAAGACAAGAATCAAGTCAAACATTTGAAATACAAAGAAGCAGAAAACACTCAACTGAAAAAGCAAAAAGAAAAAAGAATCCAAAAATGTGAAGATAGTGTAAGGAGCCTCTGGGACAACTTCAAGCGTACCAACATCAGAATTGTGGGAGTGCCAGAAGAAGAGAGAAAGCAAGATGCTGAAAACCTATTTGAAGAAATAACGACTGAAAACTTTCCCCGCCTGGTGAAAGAAATAGACTTACAAGTCCAGGAAGCACACAGAACCCCAACCAAAAGAAATCCAAAGAGGACTACACCAAGACACATCATAATTAAAATACCAAGAGCAAAAGACAAAGAGAATATTAAAATCAGCAAGAGAAAAACAGTTAATGACCTACAAGGGAGCACCCATTCGATTGTCAGCTGATTTTCAACAGAAACTATGCAGGCCAGACGGGAGTGGCAAGAAATATTCAGAGTGATGAATAGCAAGAACCTACAACCAAGATTACTCTACTCAGCAAAGCTGTCATTTAGAATTGAAGGTCAGATAAAGAGCTTTACAGATAAGAAAAAACTAAAGGAGTTCATCAGCATCAAACCGGTATTATATGAAATGTTGAAAGATATTCTTTAAGAAGAGGAAGAAGAAGAAAAAGGTAAAGATAAAATTATGAACAACAAATACATATCTATCAACAAGTGAATCTAAAAATCAAGTGAATTGTAAATCTGATGAACAGAATAAACTGGTGATTATAATAAATTAGGGGCATAAAAAGGGAGTGGACTGATAATTCTCAGGGGGAAAAAGGTGAGGAGTGTAGGGAGAGACTGGACAAAAATCATACAACTATGGATGAAGACAATGGGGGGAAAGCAAGGGCAGAGGGTGGGGTGGGACCCAGGTGGAGGGGAGTTGTGGGGAGGAAAAAGAGGAAGAATTGTAATAATCTGAACAATAAAGATTTATTTAATAAAAAATAAATAAAATATTTCACTAAAAGGTAAAAAAATGAAA
This sequence comes from Lasiurus cinereus, assembly GCA_011751065.1. NCBI lineage: Eukaryota > Metazoa > Chordata > Mammalia > Chiroptera > Vespertilionidae > Lasiurus > Lasiurus cinereus. The sequence goes on from JAAGEH010000015.1 coordinate 1,854,271, forward strand.
TGAAATAAAATCTTTCACATTGCTTGAAAAATTATTGGAAATTGTTTGCTGAGCAATGTTTAATTTTTCTGCAAGTTGTTTTTGAGTTTGACATGCATCTTCATCCAATAATGCTTGTAATTGTTTGTCTTCAAACTTTTTTGGTTGGCCTGGACGTTCTTTGTCTTTCACATTAAAATCATCAATTTCAAAGCACTTAAACCAGTGTTCACAAGTATCTTGAGATGGAGCATGTTCACCCTAGGCTTCCTTAAGTATATGATAACTTTTTATTGAAAATAAAGTAATGAAGTAAAAATATTATCATGTCATCTGCATATAAGGACAGCTTTACTTTTTCTTTTCCAGTTTGGATGCCTTTTATTTCTTCTTGTCTTATTGGAATGGCTAGTACTTCCAGTGCTATGTCGAACAGGAGTGGTGAGAGTGGACATCCCTGTCTTGTTCCTGTTCTTAGGGGAAATGGTTTTATTTTTGCCCATCGAATATGATGTCAGCTGTGGGTTTCTCATATATGACTTTTATTATGTTGAAGTATGATCCTTCTAGTCGCACCTTATTAAGACTTTTTATCAAGAAAGGGTGTTGGATTTTGTCAAATGCTTTTTCTGCATCAATTGATATGACTATGTGATTTTTATCTCTCAATTTGTTTGTGATGTATCACATTTATTGATTTGCAGATATTGCACCATGCTTGCATTCCTGGGATAAATCTTAATTGGTCATGGTGTATAATCTTTCTGATGTACTGCTGGATCCTATTTGCTGGAATTTTGTTGAGCATTTTGGCATCTATATACATGAGGGATATTGGCCCATAGTTCTCTTTCATTGTGTTGTTTTTATCTGCTTTTGATATTAGGGTGATGCTGGATTTATCAAAAGAGTTTGGAAGTGTTCCCTCCTCTTGTATTTTTTGGAATAGTCTGAGGAGGATAGGTTTTAGTTCTTCCTTGAATGTTTGGTAAAACTGCCCTGTGAAACCCTCTGGCCTCAGGCTTTTGTTTGCTGGAAGCCTTTTGATAACTGCTTCAATTTCTTTCATAGTTATTGACCTATTGAGGTGTTTAGGTTCTTCCTGATTGAGTTTTGGAAGGTTATATTTTTCTAGGAATATGTCCATTTCCTCTAGGTTGTCCAGTTTTTTGGAATAGAGTTGTTCATAGTATTTTTTAACAATCCTTTGTATTTCAGTGAGATCTGTTGTTCTTTCACCTCTTTCATTTCTGGTATTTTTTATTTGAGTCCTCTGTCTTTGCTTCTTGGTGAGCCTGGCTAGAGGTTCATCAGTCATGTTTATCTTTTCAAAGAACCAGCTCTTGATTTGTTGATCTTTTGTATTGTATTTTTTGATCTTAATGTCATTTATCTCCACTGTGATCTTCACCATTTCCTTCCTTCTAGTTACACTGGGCTTTTCTTGTTGATATCTTTCTAACTCTTTGAGTTGTAGGGTTAGATATTTTATTACCATTATGTCTTTTTTTTTTCAGTAGGCTTATAGAGGTATGAACTTCCCTCTCAAGACTGCTTTCTCTGTGTCTTATAGATTTTGGACTGTTGTATTTTCATTGTTGTTTGTTGTCAGGATGATTTTTATTTATTCTCTGATCTCTTTTTCTTTTTTTACTTACTTTCTTTTTTTTCTCTTTTTTTATTGTGTTACATGTATACATATCTCCCCATTGCCCCCCCTCCCAGGCATACCCCAACTCCCCAGTGTCTGTGTTCATTAGTTATGCTTATATGCATGCATACAAGTCCTTTGGTTGATCTCTTATATACCCCACCTCTCCTTAAACTTCCTGCTGTAATTTGACAGTCTGTTTGATGCTTTTACGCTTCTGTGTCTATCCTTTTGTTCATCAGTTTATAATGTTCTTTATTGTCCATAAATGAGTGAGATCATGTGGTATTTCTCCTTATTGACTGGCTTATTTAACTAAGCATAAGGCTCTCCAGTTCCAACCAGGTTGCTGCAAATGGTAAGAATTCCTTCTTTTTAATGGCAGCATAGAATTCCATTTTGTAGATGTACCATAGTTTTCTGATCCACTCATCTGCTGATGGACACCTAGGCTGTTTCCAAATTGTAGCTATTGTAAATTGTGCTGCTATGAATATAGGTGTGCATAAATCCTTTCTGATTGGTGTTTGTGTAACCCAGTCATTGTTTAATAGCATGCTGTTTATTATCCATGTGTTTGAGTTTTTTGGAATGTTTTTATTGTAGTTGATTTCCAGTTTTATGCCACTGTGATCTTAGAAGATCCTTGATATGATTTCTATCTTCTTGAATTTGAGGAGTCTTTGCCTATGACCCAACATATGGTTGATATTTGAAAATGACACATGTGTACTTAAGAAGAATGTATATTCTGTAGCTTTGGGGTGAAATGTTCTGAAGATGTCAATTAATTCCATCTGGTCTATTGAGTCATTTAGGATTGATGTGTGGTTTTTTTTTCTGATTTTTTGTTTAGAGGATTTGTCCAATGGTGATAGTGGGGTACTAAAGTCTCCTACTATGATTGTATTGCTGTCAATATCTCCCTTGATATCTTCCAGGAGTTTTTTTTTTTATGTATTTTGGTGCTCCTGTGTTGGGTGCGTATGTTTACCAGTTATTTCTTCGTTTTGGATTGTTCCCTTTAGAATTATGAAGTGGCCTTCCTTGTCTCTTCTTATGGCCTTCACTTTGAGATATAATTTGTCAGATATAAGTATTGCTACCCCTGATTTTTTTTCATTTTTATTCATCTGAAAAACTGTTTTCCATTCTTTTACTCTCAGTCTGTGTGTGTGTGTGTATGTATGTGTGTGTGTGTGTGTGTGTGTTTTCTGAGGTGGCTTTCTTGTATACAGCAGATATATGGGTCAAGTTTTCTTATCCAATCCATTACCCTATGTCTTTTGATTGGGGCATTTAATACATTTACATTTAAAGTTATTATTGATAGGTACTTATTTGTCATAATTTGTATTCTTTATCCCTGTGTTCCTTCTTCGCTTCCTATTTCTTTTTTACAGCTGACCCGTTAGCATTTCTTGCATTTCTGGTTTGGTGGTAATAAACTCCTTTAGTCCATTTTGTCTGTGAAGCTCCTGATTTTACCTTCAATTTTGATTGATAGCTTTTGTGGGTACAGTATTCTTGGATTCAGACCCTTCCTTTGCATGACTTTGTATATTTCATTCCATTTCCTTCTGGCCTGATGAGTTTCTGTTGAGAAATTAGTCTCTAGTCTGATGGGGGTACCTTTGTAGGCAACTTTCTGTCTCTAGCTGCTTTTAAGATTCTTACTTTGTCGTTAGTGTTTGCCAATTTAATTATAATGTGCTTTGTCATTGGTGTTTTGAAGTTCATTTTGCTTTGTACTCTGTGAGCTTCTTGGATTTGTGTGGGTTTTTTCTTCTTTATATCAGGGAAGTTTTCTGTCATTATTTCTTCAAAGAGGTTTTCTATTCCTTGCTCAGTTTCCGCTCCTTCTGGAACCCCGAATATGCAGATGTTGTTTTGTTTCATATCGTCCTAAAGTTCCCTTAGGCTCTCGTCCTGCTTCTGAATTTTTTTTTCTAGAAGCTGGTCTAGTTGGTTATTTTTTCCTATCTTGTTTTCTAGCTCACTGATGCAATCCTCTGCTTCTTCTATTCTACTCTTGAAGATTTTTATTGATTTCCTACAGCAGCAATGTCATTTTTTAAAATTTCTTCTTGGCTTTTGTTCATTTCCCCTTGGTTCTTATACATATTGTTGAATTTGTCTTCCATTCTTTTCAGCCACTTTATGACCATTTCTCTGAATTCGTTCACTGGCAGGTTGCTTGCCTCCATTTTGTTTACTTCCTTTTCTGGTGATGCCTGCTTTTCTTTCATAGGTGGGCTGTTTCTTTGTCTTCCCATGGTCTCTCTTCTCCAGGTGTCTGGTTATGTAGTTCTCTCTCTCCTTATCCAAGGTAAAATGTGACTTTTCTGTGGAGAAGTGTAGAGCTCTCTGAATCTGCATGATTATGCCAACTGGCGATCGGTGCTCTGGGGTTCATGGCTGTTTGGTAGGTGCCAAAGTTATAGATTTTCAGGCTTCTGATAACACCCACTTTCCCCTTCAAGATGGTGCAGTCTCCATGTCTGAGTCAGTCAAACTGGAAGGGAACCCAGCAGTAGGGGGGGGCTGCCTGGTCATGTGAGCCCCGTCCAGTAGACTCCCACCATCTCCTGGAGTATACCTGTCCCTCAACTCACCAACAAACACTCCCCATGTGACCCTCTGTTGTTCTTTCTATGTTCTCTGTGACAAGGCTTGGGACATGTATTTCTATTCTGTTGCCATTTTTTTATCTCTCAAAAAGGAGATTATTAAAGAAAGAATTTTGTACATCACCAAGAAGGAGAAAAAAATGAGAAAAGAAAAAAGTATGAGTAAATATAGACTTTTTTCTCCTCTCAAGTTTTCTAAATTATCTTTGATGCTTAAAGTACGACCTATAACTTTTCATGTTGTGGTTCTAAATGCATGTTGAAAAATATATGTAATACAATCTATATATATAAAAGCCTAAGTGAACATTAGAACTGAATGACCAGAATGACAAGTTTACCAGTTTCACTAAAGAACACTGACCACCAGGGGGCAGATACTCAATGTAGGAGCTGCCCCCTGGTGGTCACTCTGACCTCACAGCCAATCTCCCATGGCTGGCCAACATCCCCCAGGCCCTCCCCACAGTGAGCCGGCATCCCCATCAGCCTGTTGGGTAGGTTGGCCCGCCAACTTCCCATGGCCCCTCCACCTGGTTGGCTGGCCCCAATCGGCCCTGATCACTGGTAGGTCGAGGGACACCACCCATGCACAAATTTGTACACTGGCCTCCAGTTACATTATAAAAAGAGGAGGGTGAAAGGTAGGAAAATAGGAAAGATTTATATTCATCAGTGGAACTGGTAACATGTTAACATCAGTAGACTGTCATAAAGTTATGTATAGATGTAATACCTACAGTGACTAAAAATGTTATAGTACAAGATCAATGCAAAAACACTACACATGTAACCCATATGAAGTCAGGAAAAAAAAATTGAGAAAACAAAAACAGAGAATAAACATAAAATAAAATAAATCAGCAGAAATAAGCACTAACATGAATATGTACATTAAGTGAAAATCAATTATTAAAACCAATTAAAACACAGAGATTGGCAGAGTGGATAAGAGAAATTGACTCAATTATATGCTCTTTACAAGTTGCTCACCTTGAATATAATGATATGGGCAGGTTGAAATAAAAGGATGGAAAAAAGATACATTGGGAAAATGTCAATAAAAATAGCAGATAAACTTCAGAGCAAAGGAAATTACCAGGGACAGAAAGGGGCATTACATAATGATAAAAAAGGTCAATACACTAAGAAGACACGATAATCCTAAATATGCATGCACCAACACACGAGCTACATGATACATGAAAAAAGAAAAATTGAAATGAAAAAATATAAAAATTCACATTTTTGGTGGAGACATTAATATCCACTCACAATAATCAATAAAGCAATTAGACAGAAAATTAGCAAATATAGAAAAACTCAACAATGCCATCATCTAATAGGATCTAATTAACATTTATGGAACAATTCACACCAAAAGAAACAGTAAAAACTATTGTTTTCAAGTAGCCAAGGAATACATACCAAGATAGATTTATTCTAGACTATAAATAATCCACAATATTTTTAAAGAGCTGAAATAATATATGGTATTTTCTCTGATTATAATGGAATCAATTAGAAAAGAATATCAGAAAGACAACAGGAAAACCTCCAAACACTTTTAAAAAAATATATTTTATTGATATTTTACAGAGAGGAAGGGAGAGAGATAGAAAGTCAGAAACATCGATGAGAGAGAGACATTGATCAGCTGCCTCCACACACCCCACACTGGAGATATGCCCTCAACCAAGGTACATGACCCCGACCAGAATCAAACCCGCAACCTTTCAGTCTGCAGGCCAATGCTCTATCCACTGAGCCAAACCGGTCTTGGCACTCCAAACACTTTAAAAGTCAACACACTTAAAAAAAACTCATGAGTTAAAGAGATTTTAAGATAATCCTATCTAATAAAAGAGTAATATGCAAATCGACCATCACTCCAACTCACAGGATGGCTACCCCCATGTGGTCAAAGATGACCTCCCCCATGTGGACACAAGTTGGCCTCCACAAGATGACCAGCAGGGGAGGGAAGTTTGGAGTGACCAGGACTGCAAGGGAGGGCAGTTGGGGATGATCAGGTCTGCAGGAGAGATCAGTTAGGGGTGACTAGGCTGGCAGAGGAAGGCAGTTGAGGGGGACCCAGTTCTGCAGGGGTGGGCAGTTGAGAGAGAGCAAGCCTGCAGGGGAGGGCAGTTGGGAGATACAAGGCCTGCAGGGGAGGACAGTTAAGGGTAACCAGGCCAGCAGGGGAGGGAAGTTAGGGGTGACCAGACCATTAGGAGAAGGCAGTTAGGGAAAATTAGGCTGGCAGGGGAGGGCAGGTAGGGGTGACCAGGTCTGCAGGACAGGACAATTAGGGGCAACCAGGCTGGTAAGGGAGGGCAGATAGGGGCAATTGGGAGCAATTAGGCATCAATCAGGATGGCAGGGGAGTAGTTAGGGGGTGATCAGGCTGGCAGACAGAAGTGGTTAGGCGCAATCTGGCAGGCAGGCAGATGAGTGGTTGGGAGCCAGCAGTCCTGGGTTGTGAGAGGGATGTCTGATGTCCCTCGAGGGGTCTCAGATAGGAGAGGGTGCAGGCTGGGCTGAGGGACACACCCCCATGCACGAATTTCATGCGTTGAGCTTCTAGTTTTAAATAATACAATGATCTAGACCCGTGGTTAGCAAACTGCAGCTCGCTAGCCACATGCGGCTCTTTGGCCCCTTGAGTGTGACTCTTCCACAAAATACCATGGCCTGGGCGAGTCTATTTTGAAGAAGTGGCTTTAGAGGAAGTTTAAGTTTAAAAAATTTGGTTCTCAAAAAAAATTTCAATCATTCTACTGTTGATATTTGGCTCTGTTGACTAATAAGTTTGCTGACCACTGATCTAGACTTACTGTGGTGATCACTTCATAAGACATGTAAATGACTAGTCAGTATGATGTGCACCTGAAACTAACATAATATTTTGTGTCTCCATACTGTGTTCCATAGTGGCTGTACAAGTTTGCATTTCCATCAACAGTGTACTACTGTTCCATTTTCTCCACATCCTCACCAGCTCTTGTCTATTGATTTATTGACAGTAGCCATTCTGGCAGTTTTGAGGTGATACCTCATTTGAGTTTTAATTTGCATCTCTCAGATGATTAGTGATGTTGAGCATTACTTCATATATCTATTGGCCTTCTGCATGTCCTCTTTGGAAAAGTATCTATTCAGATCCCTTGCCCAATATTTTAATTGGATTGTTTGTCTTCCTGGTATTGAGTTGTATAAGTTCTTTATATATTTTTGAAATGAACCCCTTATCAGATGTATCATTGGTGAATATGTTCTCCCATATATTGGGTTCCTTTTTCATTTTTGTTGATGGTTTTCTTTGCTATGCAGAAGCTTTTTCATTTGATGAAGTCCCATTTGTTTATTTGTTTGTTTGTTTCCCTTGCCCTAGGAGATGTGTCAGCAAAAATTCTGCTGCAGGAGATGTGTAAAATCTTACTGGCTGTGGGTTTGTTTTTATTAGGATTTTTATGTTTTTTTGTGACTATTTAAGTCTTTTATCTATTTTGAGTTTATTTTTCTGTCTGGTGTAAGTTGGTGGTCTAGTTTCATTTTTTTATGTACGTGTCCAATTTTCCCAACACCGTTTATTGAAGAGACTGTCTTTACTCCATTGAATACTCTTGTCTCCTTTATAAATATTAATTGACTATAAAGGCATGGGTTGATTTCTGGGCTCTGTTCCACTGACCTATTTGTCTGTTCTTGTGCTAATACCTGGCTTTTTAAAATATATATTATTACAATGGCTTTGTAGTATAGTTTGATAACTGGTATTGTAATCTCTCCAACTTTATTCTTCTTTCTCAAGATTACTGAGGCTATTTGGATTCTTTTATCATTTCATATACACATTTGGAATATGTGTTCTAAATCTGCCATTGGTATTTTAATAAGAATTGCATTGAATCTGTAGATTGCTTTGGGTAGTATGGACACATTAATGATGTTAATTCTTCTAACCTCTGAACATGGTATATGCTTCCATTTGTTTATATCTTCCTTCAGCTCTAATAATGCTTGTATGAAATCAAATATATTATCTCAAATAAATGATATTTTAGGGTATACGGAGTAACTGTAATGTGATGTGAAAAATATCTGTAATTTCCTTTGGTGACAAAGTCACATACTAGTAAAACTATTATGTACACCCATAATAGAAGGAAATTGTAATTTTAATTAGAGATTGGTAAAAATAAAGTTATAATTCACCCCAAACATGTTTGCTAACTATACTTAAAATAAGTTAAAAACAAAAACATATTAAACTGCATAAAAATCAATATATCAAAACTTGTGGGATACATGTAAAGCTATGCTGAGATAAAAATTTATAGCCCTAAATGCTTACAATAGAAATGAGAAAAGGTCTAAAATCAATCATAGAAGTGTCCACCTAAGGATCCAAAGAGAAAAAAAAAGAACAGCTAAATAAAACCAAAGCAAACTAAAGAAAGAAAATATTGTAAAAAATATATATTGTCATTGAAATGATATTGAATACAGAAAAAATAGTCAAACTCAATTTTAAAAAAGGGATTCTCTAACAAAATTAAAATAACAACAACACTGAAAAACTTTTAGCAAAACTAACAAAGAAAAAAAAGTAAGGTGCAAATTATGAATGTTTGAATAAAAAGGGAAATATTACTAGACACATAAAGCATACTAAAGGACTACTACAACCATCTCTACACACATACATTTATAAATTCGATGAAATGGAACAATTATTCTAAAAGCTGGAACTACTAGACTAGGGACCAAGATGGCAGCATAGGTAAACATGTTACATCCTCCCACAACCACATAAAAATTACAACTAAAATACAGAACAAACATCTATCAGATTCATCTGAAACTGGCTGAATGGAAGCCTTACAATTAGAAAATTAAAGGAGAAACAACACCCTTTCTTGATATAAAATCTCAGCAAGATGGGAATAGAAGGTTCACACCTGAACATCATAAAAGCCATATATGATAAACCCACATCTAACATCATACTCAATGGGCAAAAACTAAAACCATTTCCCCTAAGAACAGGAACAAGACAGGGATGCCCACTCTCACCACTCCTGCTCGACATAGTACTGGAAGTATTAGCCATTGCAATTACACAACAAGAAGAAATAAAAGGCATCTAAATTAGAAAAGATGACATGATACTGTACATAAAAAAACCCCTAAAGACTCCATCCCAAAACTAATAGACTTAATAAATGAATTCAGCTATGTAGCAGGATACAAAATTAATGTCAAGAAATCTATGGCATTTCTATACACTAATAGTGAACTTACAGAAAGAGAGGTTAAAAAAGCAATCCCATTTACCATCGCACCAAAAAAATTAAGATACCTAGGAATGAACTTAACTAAGGAGGTAAAATATCTATACACAGAAAACTACAGGACACTGAAAAAAGAGATAGAGGAAGACGTAAACAGATGGAAGAGCATACCATGCTCATGGATTGGGAGTATCAACATCATTAAAATGTCCATACGACCCAAAGCAATCTATAGATTCAATGCACTCCCCATGAAAATATCAATTTCATATTTCACAGACTTAGAAAGAACTCTACAAAGATTCATCTAAAACAAAAATGACCCCAAATAGGCACAGCAGTCCTGAGAAAGAAGAATAAAGTGGGTGGGATCTCACTACCAGATTTCAAGTTATATTACAAAGCAACTATTCTCAAAACAGCCTTGCACTGGCACAAGAACAGACACATAGACCAAAGGAATAGAATAAAAAATCCAGATGTCGACCCAAACCACTATTCTCAATTAATATTTGATAAAGGAGGCATGAACATACAATGGAGTTAAGACAGTTCCTTCAATAAATGGTGTTGGGAAAATTGGACAGATACATGCAAAAAAAAAAAGAAAGAAACTAGATTACCAACTTACACTATACACAAAAATAAACTCCAAGTGGATATAGGATTTAAACATTAGATGGGAAACCATAAAAATAATAGAGGCATCCACAGGCAGCAAAATCTCAGACATATGCCAAAAGAACTTCTTCATTGATACTGCTCCAAGGGCAATGGAAGCTAAAGAGAAAATAAACAAATGGGACTACATCAAAATAAAAGGCTTTTCATAACTAATGAACACAGACACTGGGGGGTTGGGGTATGCCTGAGAGGGGGTGGGCAATGGGGAGATATGTATACATGTAACACAATAAAAAATAAATAAATAAATAAATAAAAGGCTTTTGTACAGTAAAAGAAACCACCAACAAAACAACAAGAAAGCCCATTGTATGGGAGAACATATTTGCAAATGTTATCACTGATAAAGGTTTAATCTCCAACATCTACAGCCAACTTATACCACTTAATAAAAGAAAGATAAATGATGCAATAAAAAAATGGGCAACAGCCGAGCCCGGTTTGGCTCAGTGGATAGAGTGTCGGCTTGCGGACTGAAAGGTCCCAGGTTCGATTCCAGTCAGGGGCATGTACCTTGCTTGAGGGCACAATTCCAGTCGGGGGCGTGCAGGAGGTGGCTGATGGATGTCTTTCTCTCTCATCGATGTTTCTGACTTTCTCTCTCCCTTCCTCTCTGTAAAAAAAAAATCAATAAAATATAGAAAAAAAATGGGCAACAAACCTAAATAGAACCTTTTTGAAAGAAGACAGAAGGAAGGCCAAGAGACACAAGAAATGCTCAAAGTCACTAATTATCTGAGAGATGCAAATCAAAAGGACCATGCGATAACATCTCACACCTGTCAGAATGGTTATCATCAACAAATCAACAAATGACAATTGTTGGTGAGGATGTGGAGAAAAAGGAACCCTTGTGCACTGTTGGTGGGAATGCAGACTGGTGCAGCCACTGTGGAGAACAGTATGGAGTTTCCTCAAAAAACTAAAAATGGATCTTCCATTTGACCCAGCAATACCACTCTTAGGAATGTATCCTAAGAAATCACAAACACCAATCAGAAAGGATTTATGCACCCCTATGTTCATAGCAGCACAATTTACAATAGCTACAATTTGGAAACAGCCTGGGTGCCCATCAGCAGATGAGTGGATCAGAAAACTGTGGTACATCTACACAATGGAATAGTATGCTGCCATAAAAAAGAATGAATTCTTAACACTTGCAGCAACCTGGATGGAATTGGAGAGCATTATGCTAAGTGAAATAAGCCAGGCAATGAAAGAAAAATACCACATGATCTCACTCATTTTTGGATAATAAGGAACATTATAAACTGATGAACAAAAAGATAGATACAGAAGTAGTAAAGCATCAAACAGACTGTCAAATTACAGCAGGAAGTTTAGGGAGATGTGGGGTAGATAAGAGATCAACCAAAGGACTTGTATGCATGCATATAAGCATAAACAATGAACACAAGACACTGGGGATTAGGGTATGCATGGGAGTTGGGGGAGGGAGATGGGAAGATATGTATACATGTAATATACTAATAAAAAATTAAAAAAAGAAGAAGAAACAACATTGAGACTGTTAGGAGGGGAGGATATATGGAACAGGCTGGTCCGACACTCATGTGTGGTGGTTTAAAATCGGAAGGGTTAATTTGGGTGAAGAGGCCTCCCAGGAGAACAAGGGTTCTCAGCCCCACACCAGGACCATCAGCATAGGGTTCAATATGTCAAGAAGATAAGCCTCTGGAATTAGGGCTGTAAAAATCATCAGGGATTGTGCTGGGTGACACAGAGACAGCCAGAGACCTAGGCAGTTCCACTTAAAGGACCCATGCAAGGACTTACTTGAACTCACTCCTTCTGAGCTCTAGCACTAGGGCAGCAGCTTAAAATGATTTAGGGACATAAATTGTCTGGCATCAGGGCAACAACTGGGGAGCAGCTTTCTCCCTGACTAAAGCCCTGGCAGAGGTCATTATTTCTCTTCTGAGACACCCACCTTTGCCCCGCTACAGAGCTTGACTGTCAGGTGCCATATCTGAGTCTCCAAAATGGCCCACATTGTTAACCTGCCCTGGTGTTTCCCTAAGATCCCACCCCACCCAATTTGCAGCCCCACCCAAGCTGTTTGCAGTAGCTTTTCCATATGAACAACCTGTCCTGTTTCAGGCTTCAGATTTTCCTTAAATCTATGAAACAAGTGACATGTGGACTCAGCATGCCCCATAACTCTCAATAAGTGGTCCCAGGCCTGGCACTATCAGCAGCTTGCCAAGGTTTGCAGATTGGCATTTCCTGTACACCTCCAAGCCCAACACAAGAAGCAGCTATCTGCAGATTGTTATTTAGCTCATGCCTGGTGGCCTCAGGCAGGGCACAGAAAGTGGCTGACTTTGCACCTCCTGGGAGGCTACAGAGCCAGTGCACCAGGTGGAAAGCTTCAGACCACACCAGTTTACAAGTCTACCACATCCATGAACAGCACACTCAAGGAGCAGACTCAGCAAGCACCAAAGCCCCAGTGAAGCAAGTCCTGCTGCATAGAAGTATCTCCTGCACAGCAGCTTTTCCACTGTAGTTACAGTTGGTTCTCACAGACAATTATCCAGGGTGTTCTTCCCCATGATGCTAACAGCAATGAAGGCTCAACTACAACAGGATAGTGCACACAGTCCATACAGGAGTGCACCTAGAGTGTACAGCTCAGGTGACTGGGGAGGCTGAGCCACTGGACCCCACAGTAAATCTACTAAACAAGCCCTTCCACCAATTCCAGGATACATAACAGTTTTACCTAATACACAAACAAATAGGGAAGCAGCTAAAATGTAGGGACAAAGATATATGTCACAAAAGAAAAAACAGAAAAAATTCCCTAAAAGAGAACTAAATAAAATGGAAGCAAACTATTAGGTACAGAATTCAAAATAATGGTTACAAGGATGCTCAAAGGATCTTAACGAAAGCTTCAAGGGACTTACAATTTCAAGGATCTTAGTTAAACTTTCAAGGAAATTAGTGAGAGTGTCAAAGAGATGAAAAAGGACCAGTCAGAAATGAAGGATACACTAACTGAAATGAAGAATAATTTACAGGGAATCTACAGTAGAGAAGGCAGAGAATCAAATCAGTGATTTGGAATATGAGGAAGCAAATAACACTCAATCAGAAGAGCAAAAAGAAAAAAATAATCCAAAAATATGAAGATAGTGTAAGGAGTCTCTAGTAAAACTTCAAGCATACGAACATTGGCATCATGGAAGTGCTGGAAAGAGAAGAGAGGGAGCAATAAATTGAAAACCTATTTGAAGTAATAATGACAGGAAACTTCCCCTATCTGGTGAAAGAAATAGTTTACAAGTCCAATAAGTGCAGAGAATCCCAAACAAGAGTAGCCCAAACAGGCCCACATTAAGACACATCATAATAATAATGCCAAAGGTTAAAGGCAAAGAAAGAACCTGGCTGGAGGAGGGCCATGGGGAAAAGGGGAACATCTGTAATAGTCTCAAAATTTTAGTAAAGATTTTAAAATATATTAAAAAATAAATATATAAATAAAAGCTCAAATCACCAAAATCCTCCATTATTAAATAACCTTGCCAGTCTTATTTATAATTATTAAAGCAATTAAATTAATAACTTTAAAAAATCTCCACAAAACAAAAACTCCAAGGGATAATGATTTCATTAGAGAATTATAGCAATTGTTTAAAGAAGAATTATCACCAATTCTACATAATCTTTTTAAAAATTCAAGAGGAAGGAACATCTCCCAACTCACTGTGTTACTGTCAACAAAGACAAAGACTACAAAATTTAAAAAAATTACAGCCTAATAGTTTTTATGCATATAGACACAAAAATACTTAACAAAGTTTTAGAAATTTATGAGAAGTATTATACACTATGATCAACTTGGTTTTATTATAGGGATGCAAGGTTGGTTCAATATTCAAAAGTCACCCCACATTATCCACCATACTAACAAGCAAAAGAATAACAATCATATGATTGCGTTAAAAATATTGAAAAGGAAGAACAGGTTGGAAGATTCATACTTTCCAATGTAAAAACAGTATAAGCTTACAGTAATAAAAACCATGTGGTATTGGCATAAGGACAGGCATATAAGCCAATGGACTTGAGGATCCAGAAATAAACCCACACGCCTGTGACCAATTGACATTCAAAATGGTATCAAGACTATTCGGTGAATGAAAGTATAATTTGTTTAACAAATAGTAATGGGATAAATATATAATCACAAGCAAAAGAATGAAGTTGGATCCATTACTATATACCATATACAAAAATGAATAAAATCCTTAATATAAAAGCTAAAACTATAAAATGCATAGAAGAAAACAAAGTAAAATTTTCATCATATTGATTTTGTCAATGGATTCTTAGATATGACACCAAAAGCATAAACAACAAAAAGTAGTTAATTGAACTTCAAAAGGTAAAACTTTTGTGCATCAAAGTACATTATCTAAAAGTGAAAAAACAATCTACAGAATGAGAGAAAACATTTGCAAATCATATATCAGAGAAGGATCTGGTGTCCAAAATATATTAATAACTCTGATAACTTAACAATAAAACAAACAAACAAAACAATTAAGAAATTGGCAAAAGGTTTGAATAGACATTTATCAAAAGACTAGAGGCCCGGTGCATGAATTCATGTGTGGGTGGGGTCCCTTGGACTGGCTGGTGATCGAGGATATCAGAGTGGGGGTAAAGGGAGGTAAGGGGGATGAGCCGACTAGGAAGAGAGGCCACAGGAGGTTTGTTGTGGGAGTGCACTGACCACCAGGGAGCAGCTCCTGCATTGAGTATCTGCCTTATGGTGGTCAGTGCGTGTTATAGGGGCTGGTTGACCAGTTGTTCCAGTCATTCAGTCATAATGGTTGCTTAGGCTTTTAAATATATAGAAGATATGCTTATGGCCAACAAACACATATAAAGGTGCTCAATATCATTAGTTGTTAGAAAAATGCAAATCAAAACTATGATATATCACTTCCTACCCACTAGGATGGCATAATAAAAAAAGGAAAATGATGAGTGTTGACAAGAATGTGTAGAAATTGGAATGCTTTTACATTACTAGTGGTGATGTAAAATGTTACAGCTGCTGTGGAAAATAGTTTGCTGGTTACTCAGAAAGTTATTATCTGACCCCACAATTCCAAACCCAAAATAACTGAAAATAAATACTCAACTACTTTTACACAAATGTTCATAGTAGCATTATTCACAATAACCAAAAGTTAGAAACAACCCAAATGTCCATCAATGTATAAATGGATAAATAAATTTTGATATATCCATACCATGGACTGTTATTCAGCCATACACAGTAGTGAAGTACTTCTATATGCTGCATAATAATGAATCTTGACATTATGCTAAGTGAAAGAAACCAGTCAAAAAAATTGTATGATTTCATTTATGTGAAATGTCTAGAATTGGAAAATCCGGAGACAAAGAGCAGATTGGTTGTTGCCAGGGGCTAGAGAAATGAATGGGGAATAGCTGTTTAATGAGAATGGGAACTTATTTGGGGATGTAAATGGTTACGAACTAGATAGAGGTGATAGTTACATTGTAAATGTATAAAATGACATTGAACTTTTATGCAAATTTCAGCTTTATAAAAAAACTAGGGGCCCAGTGCACTAATTTTTGCACCTTGAAAGGAACTGTGGACTGTGAGGCTGTGGTAGGCACAGGGGTGGGTCTTGGCCCATCCTCCATGCTCCCGCCTGGCCCCTCCCACCACAGCCCCTGGTCCCCTGTCTGCCAGTGGCCCTGCTCCCTCTGCCACCACTCCCACACACTAATGGTGCCAGCCTGCTCACACCTGCTGATGGTGCCAAGCAATTGGGAATGGCACTGGGCACTGTCAGTGGGTGCAAGCAGCAGCTCTGGTGCCAGCTGTGGGTGTGAGCAAGGCTGGCAGTGGGTGCAAGCAATAGCTCCAGTGCCTGCAGTGGGTGTAAGCGGGACTGGCACCAGCAGCAGGTGTGAGTGCCGGGTGGGACCTTGGCACATGGGAGCAAAGAATTTTCACTAACCACCAGAAGCTCACCCCAATGACAGCTACTGGCACCCCGTCTTGGTTTGGCGCCCTCGCTCACCTGCTCCACCATCCTGCTGTGGCCGATGTCTGCCATGTTCCACGTGTGTTCCCTTGTGGTCAGCACACATCATAGCGACTGTTTGTTTGGTTGTGCAGTTGTTCTGGCTGTTCTGCCATTTGGTCTATTTGCATATTAGCCTTTTATTATGTAGGATAGTGATAACACCAAATACTGGCTATAATGGGTGAAACTGGATCACTCATGCATTGTTGGTGGAAATAAAATGTGGTGTAGCCATCCTGAAAAATTATCTGGCCATTTCTTTCAAAACTATATGACCCAGCAGTTGCACTCCTGGTTATTTATCCCAGAGAAATAAAGACTTGTGTTCATACAAATATTCTCAAATAGGGTTTTATTTATAATAGCCCCAAACTGGAAACAAACCAGAAATCTTTCAGTGAGTGAATAGTTAAACAAATTGATACATGTTTAGCATGGAATACTACTCAGCAATAAAAATATATGACTGTGGATGTAAACAGTGATTTGGATATATGTTCAGAGAATTATGCTAAGAAAAACCAATCCCCATAACTTATATATAGTATACTATGATTCCATTTACATAACATTATTAAAATGACAAAAGTATAAAAATAGACTAATTAGTGGCTGCAAAGGATTAAGGAGGGATGGCTGTGAGAAGGAAATGGATGTGTCCATAAACATGTAATATGAGAATGTGATGATGGAAATATCTGTACCTTGACTTCCAATGTCAGCATCCTAGTTTTAATATTGTACTATACTTTTACACAATTTTATCATTATAGAAAGCTGACTGAAGGGTACATGGGATCTATTTGCATTATTTCTTACAATTGCATATGAATCTACAATTATCTCAGAACAAAAGTTTAATATCATTTGATTATATCATTTGATACAGAAAAAGCAATACACAAAATTCATTACCCATTTATGATTAAAATTCTCAGAAAAAAAACAGAGGGGACCTTCCTCAACTTGATAAAGAACATCTATAATAAACTTACAGATAATATCACTCTTAATAATAAAAACTGAATAGTTTCCCTCTAAGATTGGTAATAAGGCAAGGATATCTGGTCTTTTCACTGCTTGTATCAGATCAATATCTTGTATACCTTAAACTTACATAAAGTTGTATGTCAAAATATCTAAAAACAACAACAAAATGAAAACATAGTACTGAAAGTTCTGATACATGTTTAGTATGGAATAATACTCAGTAATTAAGGCAAGAAAATGAAATAAAAGGCGTGCATTTTAGAAAAAATAAGTAAAACCATCTCTATTTGCAGTTGACATGATTGAAAAGTCTTAAAAAATTTACGAAGTGACTCCTAGAAAAAATAAGTGAGTTCATGAAGTTCTCAGGATACAACATCAACATATAAAACTCAATTGCATTTAGCCCTCGCTGGTTTGGCTCAGTGGATAGAGCATTGGCCTGTGGACTAGAGTCCCGGGTTCGATTCCAGTCAAGGGCACATGCTCTGGTTGTGGGCTCAACCCCGGTAGGGGGCGTGCAGGAAGCAGTCAATCAATGATTCTTTCTCATCACTGACATTTCTATCTCTCTCTTCTTCTCTGAAATCAATAAAAAAGGATAGACACAGATGCAGTAAAGCATCAAACAGACTGTCAAATTGCAGCAGGAAATTTAAGGGGAGGTGGGGTAGATAAGAGATCAATCAAAGGACTTGTATGCATGAATATAAGCATAACTAATGAACAAAGACATTGGAGGGTTGGGTATGCCTGGGAGGGGGGGGGGCAATGGGGAGATATGCACACATGTGACACAATAAAAATATATTTTTAAAAAAATAAAATTCAATTGCATTTATATATACCGGCAATGCACATGGACACTAGAATTAATACAATACCATTAACTATTGTTCAAACTTTCTTAGGTGAAAATCAAACAAAATGTACAGAATTAATGAAAGACATCAAAGAAGATCTAAATGAATTGAGGAATATCTCGTGTTCATAGATTGAAAGACCCAACACAGTAAAAGATGTCAATTTTCCCAAATTGTTATACAGCTTTAACCAAAACCCTATTAAAATCCCAGCAAGATTTTTTTTCAGTTACATTTTCTTTATTTTATTTTTTTAAATTAATTTTTATACATATCTCCCCATTGCCCCCCTCCCTCCCAGGCATAAACCAACCCCCCAGTGTCTTGTAGATATAGATAAGATTATTTTAAAAGCTATATGAAAAGACAAATGAAATAGAAAAGCTGGAAATAAAAAAAAGAACAAAGTGGAACAAATCTCTCCCCCTAGTTTTATTACTTAGAATATGACTACATTTATCAATATTGTGTGATATTGGCAGAAGGACAAACATATAGATAACTGACACAAAACTGAGAACCCAGAAATAGACCCACACAATTATGCCCAACTGATCATTTTTAATTTTTAAAAACATTTTCAATTACAGTTGACAAATAATATTATATTATTGTATAGCATAGCAGTTAGACATCTATATAACTTATGAAATGATCCTCCTAGTAAGTCTAGTATCCACCTGACATCATACATAGTTATTACAATATTATTGACTGTATTCCTCATGCTGGACTCTTATTACTCTATCCACTCCATTTACATGAAGCCAGAGATCATTCTATCCCAGGAAGTTCTGAACCAGAGCACCTGACACAGTGCTTTTGATGGAAAATGCTTTATAAACTTTTTGTAGACACAACTGTGGTATGGGGGGGCATATGGAAATGGAGAGAAAGTAATGAGAAGGAGAGATTTTGGATAAAGATTCATTTGGCTTGATGGCTGGCTGCACACAGACCAGGAGGTTAAGGTTACTGCTAATTCCAAACTTCCAGCCTAGACTGTGATAGGCAGAGAATACTGCATAAGGAATAGACCCATCAACTCTCTGCCATCACCATAGCTACTTTGGGCTCTGATCACAGATTTCCCTACTCTAAAAGGGACTAATGAACTGTTACTAATTACTACCTGCCATTTACAATATTGGTATTAAGTTGGGAATGAATCAAGTAGAATGCCTTGGTCCAGCAGGAGCCATACCTGAGAGAGGGAGGTAAGATCCCAGGCTGAAACAGGCAGGTCAAAGTTTAAGAAGGCTTGGCTTTTCTATGTGAGTAGAGTCAGAACTTTGGAGCCTAAAGACAGTTCTGAAGCAGGAAGGCAATCTTTTCAGTTATGAGTTATGGGCATCTGGGAAAACTACTTAACCTTAGAGACTCAGTTTCCTCATGTGTAAAATATAAAGTTCTATAGAGAAATGCAACAGCTGCCATTGGTTGCCCACTCTAAGCCATGCATCTGGTTTGGCAATTTACATAGAGCATTTCACTGGCTCTCTCCAACATTCCTACAAAGTACATTTGAATAACTCCGTGTTCCCATCACCCTTGGCAGGAGTGCTTGTCTATCTTGTGGCTCCCCCTCTAAACTGTGAGCTCTGTGAGGGAGAGAAGCATGCCTTATGTGTGTCTGCAGCTCCACAGTGTTCAGGGCACATAGTAGGGGATCAGGAACAATCTACTAAGTGGAACTTCAGATTAGTGTCAAGCTTGGGTAGTGGGCAAAACTAGAAGGCTCTTAAGGAGTCCCTCACTAGTGCCTTCATGATGTGGTGTATTGGAAACCATCTGTCCTTAGGAATGCATAGTGCATTGTACAGTATTTCTGTGCATTTGAAAGGACTGTTTTGGCAGTATGCAAAAGCTGCTAGGCATATAATTATAGCTTGTGCTAATAAATATATCAACATCCTAAAACACCACTTTTAGTTTAAAAGTTGACTTTAAAAAGCCCGAAGTAATGTGGAGAAATTGGAACTCTCATACATTGCTAGTGAGATTGTAAAATTGTACAGCCAATCTGGAAAACAATTGGATGGTTCCTGTATGATCCAGCAATTCCTCTATTGAATATATATATATATATGTGTGTGTGTGTGTGCGTGTGTGTGTGTGTGTGTGTGTGTATACATACATTTGAGCATATGTCTAAACAGGAATTTATACATGAGTGTTCATAGCAACACTATTCCTAATAGATGGAAACAACATAAATGTCCATCAACTGGTGAATCCGGTGAATGGATAAGAAAATGTGGTCTTATCCATACAATGGAATATTATTCAGCCATAAAAAGACTGAAGTGTTGGCATGCTACAACATGGATGAACCCTGAAATCATTATGCTAAGTGAAAAATGCCAGGCCAAAAACGTCACATATTGCAAGTTCTATGTATAAGAAATGTCCAGAATAGACAAGTCCATAGAGACAGCCTAGGGCTGGGGGAGGGAGAGAATGTGGAGTGACTACTAATGGATACAGGGTTTCTTTTGAGGGTGATGAAAATGTTCTGGAATTCATTGTGGTGATGGATCCATATCTCTGTGAATAACAACACAATTAATTGTACACTTTCAAATAATAAATTTTATGCTATGTGAATTATATACTAATTAAGATTATTTTATAAAGCCCAAATCATTATCATTCCTTAATCTAATTTGAGGTTTTAGAAATATTTCTCTTTTAGAGAATGGATAAAGCCAAATCTTTTCAGATTTTGGAGGAAATTAAGTTCATATCATTTTTTTCTGGTACCTGCCCACCTCTCTGCTTTGGACCTGAAGTCACACACCCAAGCAAGATTCCCCTCCCCCCTTGAAATTATTTTTAAAAACAATGCTGTTTCTATACTTATCATACAAGAATAATGAAATGCTGGGCTAGGGAGGAGGAAAACATTGGAAATGGTTTGGTTTTGTAGTGATTTCAGCAGTTAATAGTTTCAGAGTATAGAAATAGCTTGTAAACATGTACCACTTGGGCCCAGATGCCAACCATAACATCAGGCTGAAAAAAGCAAGTATGGTTTGCAAAGCACTTATAGCAGGTGGTTTAGGAGAAACTGGGCGGAACCTGGAAGCCTGGGAAACCTTGGTTCCACTTCCATCTTAAACAAATCACTTGACCTCTCTGAGTCTCAGGTTCCTCACCTGCAAAATGGAGTTGATTCCCTTTGCTCTTTTTGTCTCACTTGTACTGTGTGAGAGTCTGATGAGAATTTGAACCTGAAAGCACCCGGGACAGAAGTGCAATGGGAGGGCTATCCCTGTCTGTAGTGTAGAAAATGGAGCCAAAAACTGAGCTGAATGGTAACCGTCCCTTTTTGTCCTCCCCGTCCTTTATAATAAAGCTTGGTTAGAATCCTGGAATGTTAATATTGGGAAGGAAAACTAGAGATTATAAGGTAAACTCCTTCTTGTATAGTTAAAGAAATCAAGGAAGAGACTTGTCCAGAATCACAAGGAATGATGGCCAGGGAAAGCTGACACTAAAAGTCAGGTTCACTGAATCCCAAGTAGGGGTGCGATTGCAGAGGGCTAGACTGAAGACAGACACTCAATCTAATATTCCCTCAGATCCACACTAAAAAGTTCTGGCAGAGGAAGCCTAATAAACCCCCGAGAAGGCTTCTCAGGTTGTCTGGTGACCCTGCCTTTCTTTAAAGAAGTGCAAGAACATTGAGGTTGCAGCCTTTCCCTGCCAAGGCTGAGGAGCCAGTCACTTCACCTCTCTGGGTTTCACTTTCTTTCAATATACAAAGAGTTTGGCCTAGAGGACCCTATGTAGCTTGCCAGCTGGCACATCTCTGCCTCCACTTTACTCTATCCACTATTATGACTTGCCAGTGACTGCTAAAGAGATCCTAGACTGACTTTCATTGGCTGCTAAAGAGATCCTAGACTGACTACAGATTCCTAGTGGGATTGGGTGGAGTTTGGGGTGCCCTCTTTCCATTAAATGAAAGACTTGTGATCCCCCAGATTCTAAACAAGGCAACGTGGAGAATCAGAGCCCTGGAACATTAATTAGGGCAGTACTCAAGAATTCTTCCTCAGCCTCAGAGCCCAAAGTGCTCTAAAAAAGAAAGTGGAAGAAAACAAGGCCACAGTTAGGAGAGAAATGTGGGTAGTTGTCACTGGCCATTGCACGAAAGTGTTCCATAGCCCTGCATCCACACCCTAGCCTTGCATTTCCAACTATACTTGTGGCGGGTCCAATGAGAAAACTACCTAAGAAGGTGGGTTGTGGGAAGGGAAGGACACTTAGCAAGTGGTCAAAAGAAGCAGTGTGTTAAAAGAAGAAAGAGAACAGACAGGTGTTTTTTTTTTAATGAAGACTATTATTAGCCAAGAAAAGATTTGTGAAGAGTTCATGTTATGGTTGTCTTCCTTAATGTATTTCACTCTTTAGATGGATTTCAAATACAGTAACAGGAAAAAACCCTAGTGTTGCACTTAGAGACTTCATGCAGAATTTCATTTGATGGGAGGAAAATGTGCTTTCAGTACTTATTATGATGAATTAAAATCTCTCTATTCTTGGAAATGTTTTGCAAATACTTTAGATATTATTTCACAAATGAAAGAAAACAGTCAAGGCTACTACCATGAGCTTTGGAGAAAAACTAATTTTAAAGATATGTATTGCAACTTGGCAACAATGTCTCTGGTTTTCAAAAACAGTGGAAAGATTGCTGTGCATTTCAGAAATGGTTCTCAGACACTTCCCTTCTCGAACACAGTCAACTAAGTGCAAACAAACAGGCATTAAAGATTAATGCAATTTAATAGGCAACCATTCCTCTGCAGGACATGCTAAATAGGCAAGACCAATGTTGTGCAGACAGCCAGCTCAGGCTTCTAAAACAGCTGAAAAGGAAAAGTGACATGAATAGTGTTGGCAGGCTACTCTAGTTGTTAGCAAGAGTGGGTTTCCATAGTTTAAACTACAGAGTCAGTTTCTATTGCTAGTGTATTGCCGAGTTTGCCTATTTATCAAGCACAAAGCTCCATTGCTGTGATCCACCAGGAGCAAAGAATCCGGCCAAATCCCGAATAGATCTTAGGTTAAGTCATTTGACCATGGCTACTACTACTCCATCCCATAAGCCAAAATGGTAATACTGGAGCAAATAAGACATATTGTATTGATCGAATCAGTCTCCTCTGAATCAGAACACACAAACACACACACACACACACACACACACACACACACACACACACACAAATATGCTATTGGCTGGATCTTAAAACTGTGGGGGCTATATGTGTAGAGTGTTAGATTACCAGGAGCAGGAACTGAACTTTCAGGAAACAACCAGAGTCCTGCTTCAGGATTACTTAATCCTGATCATGAAGTCCAGCCAGCTCTGTTCACCTGAGCCTAACTTTATCCACTGTATTTATTTCTTCTGGACTGATTTCTTCAAAATCTAAATCAGTACCACCTCCACAACTTCAATAGTCTTTCTTACTCTAATTTCTTCAGTGATAAATATTTAACTGCATTTAGGGATCAATTACAAATGTATATTTCTGGGGTTTAATGATACAAACAACTAGTGTTTGACAAGCATATTACTATAACACATCACAGACCCTCAGAGCTCCAGGCTAGTCAATGGAGTGTCATCCATTACCGTTCCTCAACTGTGCACTGAGTTGATTAGGAACACAGAAACACTTCAAATAAACACTTTGCCAGGACTTTGCAGTTCACTCATCCAACCAGCCATCCATTTATTTATCCAATCAAGCAGCCTGTGCCATATTGATTCATCCTTCCTCTTTTTGCTTACACAAAGCAAGTATGAGATAGTTGTAGAAAAAGCATAAGAAAAGAGATGTTTTCATTTTATGTTACATTGAAGTTCAAGTACAGTAAAGTTTTGTAAGCTACATAACCTTTGTGTATCCAAAGGTATTGTTTTAATAGTGGTTACCTTTCAAAATGATTAAGAAGCCTCAGATGGTGAAGGAAATTCATTTCATATTCATTAAAAAATTGCTTTTTATGAGAAAGTATCTCTGCCGGGTTTCTCCTGAGCATTGGAAGTTGGAGGAGGTAGCCCACATAGAAAGGATCTCTGCTTTTCATAAAAATATCTTCCAAACTCTGAAAGCATTTGTCAATATACTGAGAAGTAAAAGAATAAAACAAATCTAAGGAGTGTTAGTACGCTGCTTACAAAATTTTGCACAGGTGTTCACTAAAAATCTCTTAAGTTGGAATCAGAAGCCCTTGTTTCAAGTTCCAGTTTGGGGAGGTCACTGGCTACATGCATGTTATTTTGAGCTTTCTCATCGCACTGTTTTACACTAGCCTGGCCATCTTTACTTATCTATAACACTTGATATCAATTGAGCACCAGGCTCCAGGGTGGCCACAGCAGCTCCTTCACCTCCACACCAAACAAGTCATTGCTGGCATCCAAGGATAAGTTTTTATTTATTTTTTTAGAAAGGAAGTGGAAAAGAGAGAATGAGAGAGATCAATGTGAGAGAGAAACATGGATCAGTTGTCTCCCATATGCTCCCTGACATGGAATCGAATCCACAACTTTTGATGTATGGGATAATGCTCCAAACAACTGAGCCCCTGACCAGGGTAGAACATTGTAATATTTCTGGCAAGCCCAGCTCACTTCTGAATCATACTGAGATAATGGTTGACTAGAAGTCCCTAGTTTTTTGAAAGCCACAGTTCTCCCATCCTACATGTGGGTAGATGGGGTTCAGGACCAAAATGTAAGATCTTTCATTTGCCCATATTATATTTTTTGTATCAATTTTAAACTTGTCAACATCTCTTTGGATCCTAGTTTTATGCTACAGAAAATTCTCACCCTCTGGCACACTGTCAGGGCAAATCTGGTAAGATCAATTCTCTCTCTCATCTTGATCATTGAAAAAAAGCAAAGCAGCCAAGAGGGAGCCCTGGGACTTGCCTGCAGAACTCCATCTCCAAAGGAGGACATTAATCCATTATCCATGGCCTTTGGATACAGTTCTTTAATTGGTTACACAATCATATAACTGGGCTGTAAATGAGGATTTCACAACAGACACTGCCAAATGCTTTGATGCAGTCCAAAAGCACTCTCCTGCTTTTCTCTGACCTATCTGCCTAATGAGCACTTCCAACAGAAAAAAGGAAGCTATTCTCACACCATGAGTTGTTCCTCATGAACCTATGGTGGCTTTGAGGGGTCTCTTCTTCTTCTGATACTGTTATAGACCTACTTTTTACAGGCTTCCTTTTCTGAACTCATTCACTCACTAGTTCTCTCATAGCGTGTTCTATAATTTTTCCAGGGAGCCACATCAAAAACTATAGATAAGATATCCAGTTTAAGAAATTATTTTCTGGAAACTTGGA
The DNA here is from genome assembly GCA_011751065.1 of Lasiurus cinereus. Classification (NCBI taxonomy): domain Eukaryota; kingdom Metazoa; phylum Chordata; class Mammalia; order Chiroptera; family Vespertilionidae; genus Lasiurus; species Lasiurus cinereus. Next base: position 1,879,864 of record JAAGEH010000015.1, read on the forward strand.
AATACATGCAAATTTGGGGGGGGGGTAATGGTTCTTTTTTGCAGTTCTGAATTATTCCTTAAAGGTCCATGATAAAGTTTCACAGCCTTGTTATCAACTACTCTCTCTCCTTAGTGTCCTGGCCTACTGTTGACTCTGGCCATCAACCAAATAGCCCTCTCAAAATCCCTTCATCTATCATGGTCTTCAAGTCAAGCAGAACAGCATCACCCACAGGTTAAAGATTATTATCTTCTACAAAGAAGCTTAAAGCTTTTCTCCAAACAGCCTTCTTCTGAGGGACAAGTTTCTTCCCTAGCCAGTGACTCCAGGGGTGTGGTGTCTTTTAGCCTTCTTCTCTCTTTTGGGGGCACCCACCTCAGCTCTCCATTCCTGAATGATGCATCTTGGCTGCTTCCCTCAGATGCTGCTGCTTCTCCCGGAGGCCTGGAGTTTTTGTCTTGATGTGATGAGCCTTAAACTGATTGTTTCTTAGTAGTGATATGGAGTTTCTTCCCATTTAGTCTGTCTCATGCCTCTCTTCATGTTCCTGACTTAATCTTGTTTTCAAAATACTGCTCCTGAGTAAATAATATACAAACTCATAAATGGTCAAGGTGGGCTTATTCTGAATTACCCTGGGCTCACAGCCTTCCAGTGATGGCTGAGCATCATTTGCTGCATTTCCTAAACAGGAAGCACACAATGCTTACGCAGAGGTGACAAATCAGAGAAATACTGTGCAAGAGAAGTCAACTGGGGACAACTGAGTAGTGAAAAAAAGAGACTTCTTGGATGGTTTCTCAAGGTCCCCCAATTAGTAGAATAGGTGATCTGATCACCTACAATAACTGGAAGTAAAGGGAACATCTCAAAAATTCCAAAGGTGGGTTTATGACACCTTATGTAGCTATGGAATGTTGCAATATTAATAAACTTAATAATATTCAGTTTAATTAAAAACAAATTTATAAGTCTTTTTGAGAGAGGAAGAAAGAATGAAATTCATCTGTGAAATAAAATTACTGGGGGGAAGTTGTTACGACGACACTTAGGCTAGAAACAAAGCCCATCAGTTCACCTGGCATCCACTAGGTTGTGCTGGAATGGCCAACATGATGTACAACTGAACCCAGCCAGCATGACTCAGTGGCTCACCATCAACCTATGAACCAGGAAGTCATGGTTCAATTCCTGGTCAGGGCACATTCCCAGGTTGCAGGCTCAATCCCCAGTGTGAGGCATGTAGGAGGCAATTAATCAATGAGATTTTCTCTCATCCGTGATGTTTCTATCCCTCTCCCTTCCTCTCTGAAATAAATAAAAATACTTTTTTTAAAGTATATATAAAAAAAAGAGAGGAAGTTCACCTGGAGGGATGCAAGAAACAAAGACCCTCAGGATGGAGCTGGAGAAGTGGATCTGCAAGAGCACTGGGTGGCTCTTTATCTGTGTGGATTGTTGAGAGTTAGTGGAAGTCTGGAAGGGGAATGCCAGGTGAGGGTATAAAGCAAGGAGGATTGGGCAGAGCTTCACATGTTGCTGCCCAGTTAATGATGAAACTGTGGAGAGAACTAAAAGCTTTCCCTTTCATACTCATGATTGTTTTGATATGTTCTGGTGTCGGTTCCAGAATTAAAGGGCCCCCATATTATTATCTGCAGCTAAAGGTACCAATTTGGTCTCCTAGTGCTGTTGATTTGCTGACATAATGAGTGATTGTTTCCCTCTATGAAAATCTGTATCAACACACTAACACTATTTGAGTTTTAGAACATTGTGGGACACTTAAAATCTTGATTTTTAATACAGTTCCTAGATCATATGGTTTTAATCATAAAACTTTGATTCCCTAAATTTGACAAAAAAAGAATGTCATTTGAAAAGCAAACAGGCCAGTTAAATAAAGTGAATTCAATTCACTGGCAGTCTGCTTGCTTCTCCTGTTAGTATATGCAGTTTCTGCTCCTGGGGCTCGGACACTCTCAACAACTAGCTTGTTGGGACACGGGAAAGAAGAAAATGGGTCAGAGAACGATGCCTTGGCAGCAAAGCGTCTTGTTGGGCAGGTTTATAGGGCAGTCTTCAGATCAGGGCATTGTAGTATATGGTGAGAGCATCCCAGACACATTGACAGACAGCTTCTAACAAGCCTCTGGTACAACTTGTACACTTCTCCTCTGCTCATCACAGTGGCCTTGGCTATAGCTTGTCTGTCTGGCTGTGTTGAAGGCTAAATCCAACAGGCACTATTCATGCCAAAGGATGAAATGGCCTTGCAGCTGGCAAAATTGCTCTAAAGCCTGTGGCCACCAGCAAGACAATAATCTATCATTCTCTGCAAAACCTTGTGTCCCAGCTAATTACCCAGAGGAAGAGTAAGGGGGTGGTCAGTGCTGATAACTTTTTTGGGGGAGGGGGAATTGGTGTGATCAGAGCTGACACTTTGGAGCCTCACAATTATTCTGAGAAGCAAATGGGGCTTAGATTCTTATCTCAGAGGAGGGTGCTTTGGCTAGGAAGGGGAATGGGGTACTGGCAGTACCCAGATAGCATATGGCTACCTCAGACTTCTTTCCAGAGTGAAAATGGTCACCCTCATTAGGGAAGGTCTTGGGCTTGATCCTGGCCTGGTTGTTGGACCTTCCTTGAATTTGGGAGGGTCTAGACTTCGGATTCTGTACCATCCAGAGAGGCAGTATAATAGCTGAGCAGTTAAAGCATGGACTCTGGCACACAGTGGTCCAAGTTTGAATCCTAGCTCTGCCACTGATTGGATGTGTGTCCTTGGGGAAGTCAACTTTTTGTGTGAATCTACTTCCTGCTCTATAAAGAGAAACGATAATAATAGCATCCACTCCATAGGGTTGTGATGAAGGTCGAAGGCATGATATCTGTAATGTGCTTAAAACAGAGGCTGACACATGGTAAGCCCCAGCAAATATTACCTAGTGGTACTGTCTTCCTCTAGGCTTCCATCTGGGTCCTGGTAGAGGAGCACTTGGTGCAAAATGGATGCTGAGTGTAGCGAAACATTGTCATGGTGCACAAAATAAAATTTACCATTTTTCTGTCCAATCTCTCCCCTCTAGAATGAGCCCCATGCTGAATACCAGTCTCTAGAAGAGCACTTGGCACCTGGCAGGTCCATCAGCAACAAGTAAATGAGTGGGTACAGGACTCCCTCCTTTATAGCATATGACTTTAGAAAGGTCCCAACATTAAACAATTGCTAACATGGGTGACAGAGAGGACAGAGTGAACCAGGAACCAGGGGTCTGGGCTTTAAGAGGTTCTGCTTTTCCCTTACTGTAGGGCCTTTGGCAGTCTGTGCCCCTTTCTGGGTTTCAGTGTCCTTTCTGGATGACAGTGTAAGGTGGATCCTGTTCTGCACTTTCCAGGAACTTCCTTTCCCATCAGGGCCCAGCAAGCCTGAGCGTGTACACACAGATAGCATTGGCAAAACAAGAGGGGAAGGGACACACCCAGTTCCAAGGCTTGGGCTTACCACTATGCAGTACAAGGTCAGACTCCATTTCTGAAAGAAATATCCATACAGCATTTCTATGTCAATTATAGGAGCCAATTTCTATGGTTTACTTCATACAATGTTCATTTTCCCTCCTTCTCATTCCTAACTGTGAAATATATATTTTTAAAACAGACATTTTAGAAAACAGATACATTTTAACAGGAAGGATTTGAAATTGCCACAGGCATAAACACATGAATTGAGATTGATGTTTTGTGTGATTCTGAGAGGACATATTCTGTGAAGAGGCAGCTCAGCTGGCCACTTTATCTGAAGTGCAGATCAGGCCGAAGCAGAGAAAAGGATGAACCCAGACTAGCTGAGTGTCTCACGTCATTTTAGGTTGTTCATTTTATCACTTTTGCTTCCAGAAACCAGATCCTATTTTGGCAGCCATGGTCTTCATCGCTAACTCCTTGTCATCTTTACTTATTCACAATAGTAATAGCTAGTCCAGATGGTGAGGCTGGCATATTTACCTGATGCCAAGCAGACAACCAAAGGTATTATCCAATTAAATGGGATTTTAACAAGAGGCAAGATCAGAGACATGAACTGGTATGTGGACCACAATGATGCTGACGACCCAGCAAGGGGAATACCAAACTGATTGTGCCCACATTTCTTAAAAACCAATACCATCCAAAAGAAACAGCATTGGGTGGGGAAAATATCAGGTGTCTAGCTGAGCAGGCCTCTGACATCTTAGTAGAGCTAGTCAAGGGAGAGGAAATTTTGCAGCACACTTGCCCTTTTGGAGCACACAATTGCATCCCCTTAAGAGGTTGTCCAGTCCCTACCAAGAAAAATGGATCTCCCTTCTCTGTCATAGTCCACTTCTCCATAGTTGTAAGTTCTCTTGCTTAACATCCCATTGTATTTCCTTTCTCCATCAGGTGTCAGCATATTTAATCAGTAGAAAGCAGCATACATAAGTGGCTTATAGATGATAGCAAGCTAGTAGAGAAGCATTTGAAAAGAGCTCATGCAACCAAATGCCAGTGTGTGAGTAAACCACCACCCAGGACTGACACCCCCACATACGCCCTACAAGTCTAGCTACTCAGCGCTTCCATTTGCAGATATAAACATCCACTTAAGAGTTCTTTCTGAAAATACCATCGAAGCCAACATTTGGGCTCAAGTAATGTTAATAGGGCTGCATAATCATTACATTCACTTTTCTGCCATGTGCCTTTGCAATACTTGCTCAGAAAAATGTATAGGAATTTTATAGATAAAATTTGACATAGAAGTTACCAAAACATAGAAATATTGGATTTTAAATTTAAAAATATTGTACTCTTCAGATAAAGAGAAGAGGGATTTCCCCCCTTATTGAAAACAGATCCTTTTGTAAAATTGCTTAAATTGAATTATCAGGAAAGGAGAACATTAATCAAGAAAAACCTATACTTTTCATGATGCAAAACTGTGTAGAAGGAAGAACCAATAGACTGAAAATGACATTAACCTGGACCACAAAAAACATTTTGTTTTATCCTGTGAACCCCATTTGATGTTTCACATTTTCCCCAGATACAGTATAGGTTGCCACACCACCATTATGGGAAGAGCAGACTGCTACCCCCTCTCCCAGTGCTGTGCTAGTAAATTTTAACAAGCAACTCTTCTGGTGGTGGGAGCTCTACTTCAAAGCTCTGTTGTAACACTTGATGATTTCTGTTATAAGTATTCTCACGGTGGCTGATTTCAAGCTACCATAATGATGTCAAACAACTCACAACATCCCTGAAAATGTAATAATTGGCTTTTGGGAGCTGGTGTGAGCCAGCTCCAGGACACTACTGCCCCCTCCCCTTTTTGTCTGTACCCTTTGATATTTACGACAGCTAATCTTTATTAAGGGCTAATACAGTACCAGGATGGTTTGCAAGGATTATGCCATTTAATCCTTTTGTCAACACTAGGAGGTAGATACTATTATTATCCCCATTTGACAAAAGAGAAAACTGATGTTCAGAGAGGTTCAGCAATTCATCCAAAGTCACAGAGCTCATAAGTGGAAGAACTAGTACTGGAATCTAAGCTCCCTGTTTGTGCTTTGTTAATAATAAGAAAGTACAGTGTAAGAAAAAGTTGTATGGTCAACAGTTTGATTTAGCTGAGAAATTGGGTGGGGTGGATCCCAACCAATTACATATGTTTCAGTTATTGCCTTAGCAGAGGGGGGGGGGTTGCTAACCTAAGGTTCATGGATAGAATTCAGAGAAACTAGAAACTCAAATGGGGGAAAATCACATCTACATTTTCACTAATCTCTAACTGAAATTCAGCATTTCCTTCAATTATGAATGTTGGCAACAAACCACAGTAATACTTACAGAACATGTGAATTGGTCACCAAGAGAAATCAAAGATATTTTTATTTCACATTATTGTTATAGCCAGGATCTCCAAATATCACTACCTTGAAATTGCATTAGTTCTGTTACCTACTGCTAGATCTTATTTAATGTGTTAAGAAGCACTTAAATAAACATAACACGTTTGTCTTGTTAATATAACTATTGTGATCTAATTAGTATCTTTTGGTAATTTTTTTAAAAAATAAAAAGATCCCTAAGCTTCACCGGAAAGCCAGAGGCACTCATAGCACAGAAAGGGTTAAGAATCCTGGCCTTCCTTTCACAAACACCCAGTACTGATCTTCTTCCATTCCAGAAGGTTTGAGAACCAGCTGGCTCCAGAGAGGTCAGAAAACACCCATCATAAGTACTATAAGGACCCTATCCTGCCTGTGTCCAGGTATCATGAGCCTTCTGATGACTGGTTAAAGGGGTTCTCCTGGGAGCTCCATGTCTGGTTTCCAGACACAGGCATGCTTGTTTACTTGGGATGGCTAGACCCATTTGGACAGAGGCCATGGCCATGGTTCGTAATTGTCGCCGGCACTCCAACATTTTTCCCTGGTGAGACACAGATCATGAGTCAAATCCTCCTTGGAAATGGCTGAGAAGCAGCTTTCAGAGATGAAAATGAAAATGAAGTGGGGAGAGCGACTGATGGAGGGGAGGGGATAGGCTGAGTCAGACCCCTGATTTCTGTTCTAGGCTCTCCTAGAAGCCCTGTTCTATGGAAAATAAGTTGTGTCCTCTCTCAGCCTGAATCACTACAGAAAGGCTCTGCTTCTATGCCTGTGTCCCCCTTTGTGAGGCCTCAAAGCTAGTCAATGTCTGCCACATAGAAATTCTAGAAAAAAAAAAGTGTTACTATATTGATGGGAAAAAACTAACAGGGTGAGTCTTCCGGGGAACATGAGATTCACCTTCTCTTGGCTTGAGCATCAAGGGATCCCACAGGCACCCATTGGATTCCAAGGCATGAGGGAAATAATGTTGCAGTTTGGGATTTGGTGTAGTTCAGTATGGGTGGCACTTGTTTTTGATCGTTTCTATTCAGGTTCTGAGAGATGATGGAGGTTCAAGGGCATCATGCCTTCCCTTTCTGACTTGCATGTTTGAATTGCATCTTGCTAGGAAAGGAGATCCTTGCACAAATTCTTTTTCTTCTTAGCAGTGCTGCCACTCCTTGGCTATGTTACAGGAAACAAAGACTTTACCCTTTCTGTGCCTACGTGTCCTCATTTGTGTAATGGAAGCAATAAAAATAGAATCTACTCATCAGGCGCTGCAAGGGTTAAAAAGAGCCACCAAATGTAAAGTCCTGAGGACTGTGTCTGATCCAGATGGAGAACTGGTAAGGATCAACTATGGTCATTGCTCTTCTTAACATGAGGAAAAAAGCATCCAAGCACACATTTTTGGCTAAGCGGGCAGACTTTTCTCTTCCTCCTCATCTTATCACCTTAAATCCAAGGATGTCCTGAAGGAGACTGTATTTCACCAGGGCAGGAAAGACTCCATTAAGTCCTTCTAGCATAAATTTCCGAGATGCAGCCCTAACCAGTTTGGCTTGGTGGATAGAGCATTGGCCTGAGGACTGAAGGGTCCCAGCTTCAATTCCAGTCAAGGGCATGTACCTTGGTTGAGGGCACATCCCCAGTAGGGAGTGTGCAGTAGGCAGCTGATCCATGTTTCTCTCTCATTAATGTTTCTAACTCTCTATCCCTCTTCCTTCCTCTCTTTAAAAAATCAATAAAATACATATATTTTTTAAAAATCTGAGATGCAGAGAAGAGAGGTATGATATAAAATATCTGCAACAAACTCCCTTTGAAACCCAAGGACTAGAATGATGCCTTGGATCTGGGCTCAAGTTCTCATCTTTGGACCACCTAGTCTTAGATACATCCTATACTTGGGAAAACTAAGGCCTAAGGAGGGGAGCCATCTCTTCTAACAGCTCTGGAAGAGACGACCCTTAGTACAGAAGTTTTCTACCTCCAGTTTCCTGAGAGCCACAGAGGCACAAAGGCCTCTGTCTGGCAGGAGACTTCTCTAACAAGGCACGGTATCACCGAAGCCTCCTCCCCACCTTAATTCTTCAAATCAGCCTTTAAAGAGATAGTAGGAAAGAGAAGAAGGGCTGTACAATACAAGCATTTGAAAGTGGAAAACAGGTAACATCATAACTGCCCTCTTTTTCTGATGTTTTCTAAGGTGTAGGTTACATGTATGATGCCTCATTGCAATGGGTTCCCAGATTCAGGAACTAACATGGTTGCACAGGACCACTCCAGGGTCTAGAAGTGGGTGCCCAGAAAATCTGCTCATTCATTCTTCAGAGTTTCAATTTCTCTAGCAGGCAACCAGGAGAAAGGTTCTGAACTTTTGGCTGTGCTCTCCCTTCCTCAGCCCCCTAAAGTTCCCAGTTTCCCCTTCAAATGGACTAACTAGACTCCTGCTGATGTTTTCTTATTTCCAAAACTCTGTCCTCCACATCAAGTTTCCCCTTCACCACTTGTCCCTCCTTCCAATCTTGTTTCATAATATAGAACAAAGGTTATTTCTGGATTCAGCTCAATGTCTGATTTGCTGCAGAACATGTGTGAAAAACCATGAATGTCTGCCATCCCCATAGAAAGATATGGATTTTTGAAAAATCACACCAGAATGGAATGTAATATTATATAACTTATTTGAAAAAAAAAAAACAACAGTTCAGGAATTTCTTAAAAAGCTAAACATATACTGTATGACCCAACTATTCTACTGCTGGGAATTAAACTAAAGGAGTATATCCACAAAACACTTGTCACTTATGTTGACAGTAGCTGTATTTATATTCACCAAAAACTGGAAACAACCCCAATGCCCATCAACAGGTGAATGGATAAACAAGTTGTGGCATAATCCATAGAATAGAATAATTCTCAGCATCAAAAAGAAATGAACAATTGGTACACACAATACAACTGAATCTCAGTCATTATGCTACTGGTAAATTAAAGAAGCCAGACCAAAAAGAGAGAGATCCTATTCTATGATTCCATTTATACAAAACTCTAGAAAATGTGAAGTACTCAGGATTGGGAGAAGACAGATTAGTGGTTGCCTGGGGTAGTGGAGAGGAACAAGAGGGAAGGATTACCAAAAGGCAGAAGAAAATTTTGGGGGGTGATGGGTATATTCATTAACTTGACTGTGGTGATGGTATATACATGTGTCAAAACTGATGAAATTATACTTTAAATGTGTGCAGTTTATTCTATGTCAATTATTCACCAATTAGAGGCCTGGTGCACGGATTCATGCACTGGTGGGAGGTGTGGCCTGTGGGGACTAGCCCGCTGTGAAAACAGCCACTCATCCCTGTCAGCCAAGCAAGCCTTCCCACTGTGGGAGTGCACTGACCACCAGGGGGCAGCTCCTGAGTTGAGTGTCTGCCCCCGGTGGTCAGTGCACATCATAGTGA
>JAAGEH010000015.1:1889222-1958984 GCA_011751065.1 Lasiurus cinereus
GGTCACACACACACACACACACACACACACACACACACACACACACACATATGTATAGATAGATAGATATAGATATAGGTATAGATATAAATATAGATTTAGATATAGACAGATATAGATATAGATATAGATATAGATATAGATATAGATATAGATATAGATATAGATATAGATATAGATATAGATATAGATATAGATATAGATATAGATATAGATAGATAAGGTAGTGAAACAATACCCGAACAAGAACCTTTCCAGTTTTGGGTGATATCCCTGAACCTCAGAGTATGGGAATATGGACATTTTAGACATTTCATAGGATGTATCAATCACTCTGCTCACCTTTCAGATGGGCCTGTGCTTTCTCATCTTTCTGGTTGAGATTCTCTAGTATATTTTCAGTGGAATTTTCTGGAGGGTTCCCAGGAAGCCAAAGTCTCGAGAGAAGATGCTTGTGAAGGATATTGCTTCTTAAATTCACAACCATTTAAAGAAATCCTTTCACAGTAATTAAGGCAATACAGTGGGCCTTTCCTCTTTACACTTTGATTTTACCTCTTTCTACCACAGGGTACACTTGATCCACGCAGAAGTCAGATGGGAACATATAATGTCCTGCCACATGGGCAGCCTGAGGTGGCTCTCAGGAGGGCTGGGCTACACTGATCTTCATGCCATGTGACAAATTGGAATAAGTGTCTACTCACTTGGCCCTCTGTGCTGCCTGCTATTTAGCTGAAGGTGGTGAGACTGCCCTGCCCTCCTCAGGACCACATATAGAATTATTGATCTTGAAATGCTCAGAAACCAAGTAAGAAAATACGCTTTTTAGCCTCCAATGACTTTGTTTATTGAAGTAAGTGTCTCATAACATAAAGTTAGCTATTTTAAGGGTACAATTCAGTGACATTTAATACATTCACAATGCTATACAACCATAGGCTCCATCCAGTTCCAAAATACCTTCATCACCCCAAAAGGAAACTTTGAACTCATTAGCAGTCACTTCCCATCTCCCACTCCCCATTCCAGACCCTGGCAGCCATGAAGCTATTTTCTGTTGCTCTGAATTTGTCTTTTTGAGCCATCTACATTAATAAAAGAGTAAGATACAAATTAACTGTACCTTCGTGACACCCATCAGCCAATCAGGACTGATTATGTACATTAACACAACAAAGAATAAAGATGGTGGGTTAATTTGCATACACAGTTGCCAAGTGGCCAGGGGTATTCTGCATGCCCCAGCTGCTCTGGGTCTCTGGGCAGCATGGAAAAGCAGAAAGGTGTCTCTGGCTGGAGTGAAGGCAGTGACGGCAGCCAGGGGAAGGAAAGCTCATTCTTGCACAAATCTTCATGAATCAGGCCTCTAGTTTCATATAAATGGGATTATACAATATATGGTCATTTGTGTCTGGCTTCTTTTCCTTAGTATGTTCTGGAAGTTCACCAATGGTGTAGCATATACTAGGACTTGTTCCTTTTCTTGGCTGAATAATATGCCATTGTTTGGGCAGCAATGACTTTTAATATTTTTGGCCTTTCTCTACTTTTGAAATAAAAATTTGCTAGAACATGTACTAGTCAATATCTGTATAACTGTCATAAATAAGGAATGAAATGAGGGGTGCTGAGGTAGAGCAGGAAGAACACCCACTGGAAGGTCTGAGTTTTAACCTCCCCAATGATATTCCCATTTATTACCAGAAGCTAGCCACCTAAGTCATAGGGCAGAATGAATTTGTAGAGACAATATTTCTCTGGCAATAACATGTGACATCTGAGAAACACCCACTTTTTTTTTCTAATATGCCTTCCTTTAAAAAATCAATGGGGCAAGCTGGGTTCAAAATACAAAATCATATCTTCCCAACTCACCAACACAGCCACTGCCAGAATTTTTACACCATGAATATTCCCTCATTACTCCCTCAATAGTCCTGGAGAGCCTGTTCATTGTTCTTTCAGTTTTCTGTGGTTGTCATAAAAAATTAGCACAAACTGGCTGTCTTAAAACAAAAGGAATTTATTGTCTAACAATTTTGGAAGGTGGAAGTCTGAAATCCAGGTATTGCCAGGGTTAGATCCTTCTGGAGGTTCTGTTGGAGATCCATTTCCACACCTCTCTGATTCTGATGCTATAGGCGATCATTAGCATTCCTTGGCTTGTACTGGTAGATACATCATTCCATCGCTGTCTTTCTGTTCACATAGCCTTCTCCTCCTTCTGTGTCTCTACTCCAACTTTCCCTCTTCTTATTGGGACATCAGTCATATTATATTAGAACCCACCTTAATAACCTTACCTTAACTTGATATCATTTGTAAATATCCTACTTCCCAGTGTGGTCACATTCATAGGTTGTGGGATTAGGATTTCAACATGTTATGTGTTTGGGTTTTTTTTTTGCGGGGGTGGAGATGGGGGGAGACACAATTCAATTTAAAATACCATTCATGTCTCTGAGTTGAACACCTTATACAGTTGTTAATAATAATATTTCTATCACAGATTCTAAACCACATCTCCATATGGGTAAAACATCAGTCAAACCTGTCTTTGGAGTAATAGCCATCTGTTGATTCTCCCTCTCAACCATCTGTCAAGTCTATGTCCTTCCACTGCCCTGGTTCATCCTCATCTTTCCCCTGGACTCCTGCCACAGCCCCCTCCCAGGGGAACACCCCTGTCTCCAATTTCTAGTCTCTGCTTTCCAAATTATCCTCTATACTATAGCTAGAGTGATCATTCCAAAACACTGATCTTATCATTTTCCCTGCTCAAAATATTGGTGCCATACTCCACTACAGGAAAAGTTCCAGAACATGGCCTCTAGGGTCCCCCACATTTGGCAACCCTTCTCTGTCCTACTTTTAACCACGTGGACTCCCTACTGCTCTCAAACTCACCACTGCAGGGTCTAAGCAAAGTTCTAGTTTCTTGGGTGATGGTTTCTGCCCTGCATGGCCTTTTATTCATTGCAAGTGACCTTTGAACACTGTCTTTTTCTTTCCCTGAACCTGAAGATCAATCACTTGGTTTGGAACATCTACCCCAATGAGAGTTTGCTCTGGCCTAGGCATTGAGTGTGGAGCTGAGTGATAGAAATTTCTCTATGACACATCAGATAACACTGGGTACACTTAGAAAGATTTTGAGGGACATAAAGCCTAATCTGATGGCAAGCTCCTATAGGGCAGAAAGCACAATTCACCAGAATTTCATACTAAGTATTTAGCAGGGTACATGGCACAGAGCAGGTGCTCAGGAAATATTTGTGGAATGAAATATGACTTAGGAGACTGAAGAAAACTTTCCAGGAGAAATGCTCTATGTATTCATGTTCACTGATGTTATATTTCTTAATAAGCCTGGAGTAATGATCACTGACTTTAAGATGCTGTTGCTGCCAGTTCTCTTTATTTCCTCTGATAGTACAGTAAAGAAAGAACTATCCACAACTAATATTGATACAGGCCTATGGAAAACTAGTGAATTATTGTTTTTTCTTCCTTCTCATCATTCTCCTTCTCTCCCTCCTTCTACTTCCTCTCCCTACTCCTACCCAGAGTGGCTGGATATAATGTGGGAGAGGAAGACTGGAATCAGCTCAGAAAATGCCCTGAATGTTAGACAAAGAAGTTTTCTAACTTCAGTCTGTGTGTACTGAAACCTGGTAGAGCCATGCTCAGAACTGTGCTGTAGCAGAAATCCATTAGAATACCAAAGACACATGGGAAAAAAAACATTGTAAACTGAAGAAGCACTCCGGACAAGGGTCATGAGTTAACTATTCAAGGTGGATCCTGAAAAAGCACAGGGTGGTGATTTTAGAAAGGAGATAATAAAATTCTATATCTAGAATTAAAATCGATTGTTATATAAGAAAATAAGTTTCCTATCCCCTGGAAATATATGTTCAAGCACATGCAAGGAAACCACATAATGGAGTCATTAAATAGAGAATTTAGGCATCAGAAATGTAGGTAGGCTAGATGACTCTAACATGGATATTTCATGATTATGGCTTCTAAAATGCTAGAGAATCACTACTGAATGACCAATTAGCTGGTGAATGAGTGTAAACGAATGTGTTAGAAGTAACTCCACAGTTTCTAGTGAGTGTTGCTATTATTGGAGTGAGAATTGAGATGAGCATGGAAGAGAAATTGATCCTTCCATACACTGAACTGAAGGTGTGAGAAGGCTAACCAGGTAAGCAGGTAGGACAAATTGTTACAAATCTGGGTCTGGAGCTCAAGTAACAGGCTGGATATACAGATATGAGAGTCATTGTTTTTTAAAATATTTTATTGCCTTTTTAAAAAATATGTTTTATTGATTTTTCACAGAGAGGAAGGGAGAGGGATAGAGAGCTAGAAACATCGATGAGAGAGAAACATTGATCAGCTGCCTCCTGCACGCCCCCCACTGAGGATATGCCTGCAACCAAGGTACATGCCTTTGACCGAAATAGAACCTGGGACCCTTCAGTCTGCAGGCCGACACTCTATCCACTGAGCAAACCGGTTAGGGCAGAGTCATTGGTTTATTTTATGTACTCAAACAACCAGTGAGGGGACACACACAATAGGAAAAAACCCATACATGCAAAAAAAAAGAAAGAAAGAAAATAATATCTTTAGGGAGAAACAGAATAAGCATGTATAAAACTTCCATGAAGAAAATGCTGAAACATTCCAGAAAAACATGAAAGTAGACCTGAACAAATGAAGACACTCTTTGCTCTTGAACAGAATGACTCAGCATCATAAAGGTGTCAGTTATTTCTAACTTAATTTATAAATATCAAATGCAATCCTAATTTAACATGCCAACAAGTATTTTAATGCTGCTAGGCAAGTTGATATTAAATTTTATATGGAAATATAAGCACGCAAGAATAGCCAGAAAAATATAGGACACTTCTGGTTCTGATTAAGATGGATAACAGTCTCATTCCTCCAAAGTCCTCCCTTTTACACCTACATATTGCCCAACAATGTGAATACACTTAGCAATACTGACTGTACACTTACAAATGGTTAAGAATATAAATTCCAGATTATATACATTTTACCACAATTAGAAATGTTATTTTTACCAATCTATAGAGTTCATTTATTTTTATTTTTAAAATATAATAAATCTTTATTGTTGAGATTGCTACAATTGTTCCTCTTCTTCCCCCCATAGTTTCCCTTCACCCAGTTCCCACCCCACCCTCTGCCCTTACCTCCCCCACACTGTCCTCATCCATAGGTGTACAATTTTATCCAATATCTTCCTGTACCCCCCCATAAACCTTTCCCCCTGAGAATTGTCAGTCCACTCCCTTTCTATGCCCCTGATTCTAATATATTCACCAGTTTATTCTGTTCATCAGATTTTTTATTCACTTGATTTTTCGATTCACTTGTTGATAGATATGTATTTGTTGTTCATAATTTTTACCTTTACTGTCTCCTTCTTCCTCTTCTTAAAGAATACCTTTCAGCATTTCATATCATACTGGCTTGGTGTTGATGAAGTCCTTTAGCATTTTCTTATCTGTGAAGCTTTTTATCTGTGAAGCTCTTTATCTGACCTTCAATTCTGAATGATAGCTTTGCTGGGTAGAGTAATCTTGGTTGTAGGTTCTTGCTATTCATCACTTTGAATATTTCTTGCCACTCCCGTCTGGCCTGCCTAGTTTCTGTTGAGAAATCAGCTGACAATCGTATGGATGCTCCCTTGTAGGTAATTAACTGTTTTTCTCTTGCTGCTTTTAATATTTTCTCTTTATCTTATGCCCTTGATGTGTCTTGGTGTGGTCCTCTTTGGATTCCTTTTGTTTGGGGTTCTGTGTACTTCCTGGACTTGTAATTCTATTTCTTTCACCATGTGGAAGAAGTTTTTGGTCATTATTTCTTCAAATAGATTTTCCAGAGTCTTGCCTGAAACTGGAGTTTAGTACAGTTGGGAGCTGCTGTCTCCCTCTTGGTTTAGAAAGCCAGCCACACACTCAGCTGCCCATGCACTCAGCAGTCAGTCTGCTCTCCGTGTGCATGTCTCTGTACTTCAGCCTTTTTCAGTTCCTCTGAGTCTCAATGTGCTTTTCTCTTTTCTTCTAATTGTAGAATTTCCACTCAGGCAGCTTTCCTGTGGTTCTGGATGGTGTCTGTTTTGTCTTTTAGTTGTAGCTTTGAAATTGTTGTGTAAGGCAACAGTTTAAGTGTTTACCTATGCTGCCATCTTGGTTTCTCTCTCTAGAAACTTCAAAAAGCAAACTTCAAAAACAAAACCTGGACTTAATATAACAAACAAGCATAGAAAGACTCTAGAAGGCATAGAGAAAAAGTAGTCAACCTAGGGACCTACTGACTTGAGGAATAGCATAACAGTGAGTTCCCTGGGTTTCCTTTTTGACTCCTATATATTCTAGAGAGTATGCTGCAGGATCCTCCAACCTGGATCTGACAGCAGGTACAATAAATAATAATAATAATAATAATAATAATAATAATAATAGTAAAGCTTCAATGAAAGCCTTTTCCAACTTGTCAAAAGTAGACTAAATGAAAGAAAACTTCCTTGAAAATCCCCACCCTACTCCAGCAAACACCAACAGAAAAGCCATCCACATTTTGTGTTTTCAGCCAGGGAAAGTGGAACGATGATATTCCAACTCCTATTCCCCACCCCCAGGCCCATGTAAGCAGATGGTTATGCTCTGATTCCTCTGCCCAGAGGTGCCAAAGGTCTAAGCATGTTCCCACTCTCCTACCAGAATAATGTCAACTCAACAAGCAATCACAGATATTCTTGAAACAAATTAACAAAATAGAAAATCTCAGCAAAGAAAAAGAAGCTGTAAAAAATGTAAATTATAGAACTAAAGAATACAATAACAAAAATAAAATTCCTCACTGAATGGCTAATTAGTAGAGTGGAAATGAGAAAAGATAGAATTAATGAACTTGAGGGCATATCAATATATTTCAGGCAATCTGAACAACAGAGAGAAAATAAACTAAAAAAGAATGAGGAGGGGGAGAAGATCAAGGTACAGGCCTTCTGGCACCTGTGGGACAACAACAAAAGAGCCAACATTTATTTCATTAGAGGCCCAGAATAAGAGGAAAGAGTGAGATTGAAAAATTAGTCAAAGAAATAATGACTGAAAAATTTTCAAAATTTGGCAAAATCATAAACCTACAGACTGAGGAATCTAAGATAATACCAAGCATGAAACATCCAAAGAAATCCATGCCAAGACATTTCAAAATTAAACTTCTAATAATTAAACGTCAAAATAAATCTTAAGAACAATCAGATAATAATGGCATATTAGTTATAAAGAACTATCACTTCAAATGACAGATTTCTTTTCAGGAACTATGGAATTGCTCCTGCAGAAGGAAGTGGCATAACATTTTTCAAGTGCTGAAAGAAAGAACTGTCAACTCCAAATTATATATCTGGCAAAAAAAAATTCTTCAAAAATGAAGGGGAAATCAAATCTTCACATTCTCATCTGAAGAAAAACTAAGAGAGATTATTGCTAATAATCCCACCATAAAATAGCTGGCTACAGGAAATTCTCTAATAGGAAAGAAAATAACAGAAAAAGATTGAAAACTTCATAAAGAAATGAAGAAATTCAGAATTGGTAAAAATAATGGTAAGTATAATAAACATTTCCTTTCAGGAGTTTCTTAAATCATATTTGATGAGTGATGTAAAAATTATAACACTATCTCCTCTCATACTCAATGTGTATAGAAGAATGGTTAAGATAATTATATTTTAAATACGGGGAGGGTAAAGAAATCTAAACAGGAGTAAAATTTGTATACTTCACTCAAAGTAATGAAATGTAGACAGTAAACTATGATAAATTACTTGTGTTACTCTTATTAGAATAACCCTCATAGGTATAAAACTATACAAGGTGATGCCTGATTGGCATGGCTCAGTGGTTGAGCATTGGCCTATGAACCAGGAGGTCACAGTTCTATTCCCGGTTGGAGCACATGCCTGGGTTGTGGGCTTGATCCCCGTGTGGGGTGTGCAAAAGGCAGCTGAAACATATCAACAATTACCTTATATTTATATGGTATAAACATGCCAATTAAAGGCAGAGGTGGGCAGAGTAGATTTTTTAAAAATTACTCAATTATATTCTAATAAGATACTCCAAATACAACAGTATAGGTAGGCTGAAAGTAAAGAATAGAAAGATATACAATGCAAACATGAATTTTTAAAAAGCAATAAAGGGAGAACCAAATGGTGGCATAAGGTATACACCTGTACGTGCTGCCTCTCACAACCACAACAAAACTACAACTAAAAGACAAAACGACTATCCCCCAGAACCACGGGAAGGCTGACAGAGTGGAAGTTCTACAACAAGAAGGAAAAAAAAGTGCATTGAGACCTGGTAGGATGTGCAGAGGCTCAGAAAGGCAGAGTTACGGAGACGCATGAATTGGGCTGGTGTGTACTGTTTTTGTTTTTCAATTGGGAGGGAGTTACAAGTTCCAGATTCTCTGAACTCCAGTTTCTGGTGAGATTCTGGGGACTCAGACTCATACAGGGAGTAACTGGATTGTCTGCCATCAGGTCGGAAAGGGAGGGCGGCCTTCTCCCAGAGGTGTGCACAGGAATCACTGTTTGCTGCACTGGGGCATGGGATGCAAGACACGGGAATGCAAAGAGGGCTGACTGGCATCCAGCACTGTTTGCCACACCCTAGCCTAGGAATTCCCTGAGATTCCAACCAGTCCAATTTACAAATCCACCCAGCTGTGCTGGCTTTTGCATATGAATGGCCTGCCCTCTAGCAGCTTAACCTAACAAATTGCAACTGGGTCAGACAACTCCAAAACTTCCAAACTCCAAGCAAAGAGGAGAAATCTGCAGATTTCTCTGTAGCTCCTCTAGGTGGCCTCAGACACTAGCTGACTTGCACCTACTATGAGATCCAGGAACAAGTGTACCTAAAGGTTAGTGTGAGACACCAAATCTCAACTCCTCACATACATAAGTGACACACTTAAGAGGCAGACTCGGTTAGCACCAAAGCCCCACTGAAGCAAGTCCTGCCCCATAGGGGTGTATCCAGTACAGCAGTTCTTCCATTAATAGACACAGCTAATCCTCACAGTCAATTGGCCTGAAGGTCAATTCCTCCCAGTGTACCAATAGCAATCAAGGCTTAACTACAACAAGACTGTGAACCCAGCCCACAAAGGGGTGTACCAAGAGTGTCCACCTCAGGTGATTGGGGAGGCAGAGCTACTACGCCACTCCATCAACATAGGGAAGCAGCCAAAATGTGGACACAAAGAAACATGTCATGAATGAAAGAAATGGAGGAAAGCAAACTACTGGACATAGAGTTCAAAACCACATATTTAAGGTTACTCAAGAATCTTCTACAAACCGAGGAGAAACTTAGTGAGACATTCAAGGATCTTAATGAGAATGCCAAAAAAATAAAAATAAAAAATGGAAAAGGACCAGTCAGAAATTAAGCATACACTATCTGAAATAAAGAATAATATACAGAAATCCAACAGCAGACTAGAGGACTCCAAAATCAAATCAAAGATCTGAAATATGAGGAAGCAAAAAAACAAAACAAAACAAAAACCAAAAAAAAAAAAAACACAACAACACCCAAACAGAAAAACAAAAAGAAAAAAGGTCCAAAAATGTGAAGATAGTGTAAGGAGCCTCTGGGACAACTTCAAGTGTACCAACATCAGAATTATGGGGGTGCCAGAAGAAGAGAGAGAGCAAGATACTGAAAACCTATTTGAAGAAATAATGACTAAAAACTTTCTCCACCTGGTGAAAGAAATGGACTTACAAGTCCAGGAAGTTAACAGAACCCCAAACAAAAGGAATCCAAAGAGGACCACACCAAGACACATCATAATTAAAATGTCAAGAGCAAAAGACAAAGAGAGAATCTTGAAAGCAGCAAGAGAAAACAGTTAGTTACCTACAAGGGAGTACCCATATGACTGTCCACTGATTTCTCAACAGAGACTATGCAGGCCAGAAGGGAGTGGCAGGAAATATTCAAAGTGATGAATAGCAAGAACCTACAACAAAGAGTGCTCTACCCAGCAAAGCTATCATTTAGAATTGAAGGTCAGATTAGGAGCTTCACAGACAAGAAAAACCTAAAATAGTTTAACACCACCAAACCAGGATTATATAAAATGCTAAAGGGTATTCTTTAAGAAGAGGAAGAAGAAGAAAAAGGTAAAGATAAGAATTATGAACAACAGAGTGATCACAAATACATACCTATCAAGTGAATCTAAAAATCAAGTGAATAAAAAATCTGATTAACAGAATAAACTAGTGAATATAATAGAATTAGGGGCACAGAAAGGGAATGGACTGACAATTCTCAGGGGGAAGGAGGTCTGAGGGGTGCGGGAAGAGATTGGACAAAAATCTTACACCTATGGATGAGGACAGTGGAAGGGTTAAGGACATGGGGTTGGGAGTGGGAAATCGAGTGGAGAGGAGCTATGGTGGGGGAAAGGAGCATTTGTAATAAACTGAACAATAAAGATTTATTTTTTTAAAAAGCAATAATGGCTATATAAATATCAGAAAAAGAATTTAAAACAAAGCAAATTATTGAAAACAGAAAGACATTACATAATGATAAAATAATCCACTAGTTAGGTATAATGATTCTGAAAATGTATTCACTAAACAACAGAGTCTCAAGATACATGAAGCAAAAACTGGGAGAAGTAAAAGAAGATATGGACGAATTCACACTATCCTTGGAGACTTCAACACCCCCCACTCAGCAACAGATACAACCACTAGTCAGAATCAACCAAGATGAAATACTCAACAATACTTAATCAACTAACAGAAATGCTGAAGGGTATTATCTAGATAACATTCCATTCAACAATAGCAGGTTACACATTCATTTCAAGGGCCCATAGAACATATTCCAAGATAGACTATATCCTGAGCCCTAAAACACACCTCAACAAAATTAAAAGAATTGAAATCACATAGAGTATGTTGTTTAATCACAATGGAATCAAACTAGAAATCAATAACAAAAAGAAATCTGGAAAATGTCCAAACACTTAGAAATTAATGCAAATAATCCTTGGGTCAAAGAGAAAGTCTCAAAAGAAATTTAAAAATTTACTGAATCTAATGAAAATGAAAACACAACTTATAAAAATACTAGAAGCCTGATGCATAAAATTCGTGCACAGGGGTGGAGGGTGGTCCTTCAGTCCAGCCTGCTCCCTCACCAATCTGGAACCCCTTGAGGGATGTCTGACTGCCCATTTAGGCCTGATCCTACCTAAACAATCCAGGACTCCTGGCTCCCAACTGCTCACCTGCCTGCCTTCCTGATTGTCCCTAACCACTTCTGCCTCCCAGCCTGATCACCCCCAAACCACTCCCCTGCCAGTCTGATTGATGCCTAACTGCTCTCCTGCCAGCCTGTTTGCCCCTAACTGTCCTCTCCTGTGGGCCTGGTCACCCCTAACTGCCCTCCATGGAGGCCTGGGTCCTCCCCGACTGCCCTCCCCTGCTGGCCATCTTGTGGTAGCCATCTTGTGTCCACATGGGGGCAGGATCTTTTGACCACCTGGAGGCATTCATCTTGTGTGTTGGAGTGATGGTCAATATGCATATTACTCTTTTATTAGATAGGATAAAGGCCTGGTGCATGGGTGGGGGCTGGCTGGTTTGCCCTGAAGGGTGTCCTGGATCAGGTTGGGTGCTCCCTTGGGGCATGGGGTGGCCTGGGCGAGAGGCCTGTGGTGGTTTGCAGGCCGGCCATGGCCCTTGGTGACCCAAGCAGAGGTCCTGGTATCTGGGATTTATTTATCTTCTACAATTAAAACTTTGTAGCCTGGAGCCAAGCCAAGCCTTCTGCTCCCACAGCCATTGAAACTTTGCTGCCTTAAGTGCTGGCCAGGGTTTATGGAAAGCTTGGCTTCTTCCATCACCAGGGGCAACTCAAGCCTCCCTCCTGCTCTCTCTGTGGCCATAGCCATCTTGGTTAGGTTAATTTCCATACTCACTCTGATTGGCTGGTGGGTGTGGCTTGTGGGCATAGCACAAGTATCTCAATTTGCATATTACTCTTTTATTAGATAGGATGTACAGTTAAACAGTATGGAGAAGGAAATGTATAACACTAAATGCATACATTTGAAAAGAGGAAAGGTCTCAAATTAGTATGTAAGCTAAATCTATAATCAACACTTAGACTTCAAGAATCTAGAAAAAGAAGTACAAAATAAACCCAGAACAGCAGAAGGTAAACAATAATAAAAATAAGAAATCAATGAGATTAAAAACAGAAAAATAGAGTAGTGAAACAAAAATCTGGTTCTTTGAAAAGATCTGTAAAATTGACCTCTAGCAAGATAGAAAAGCAATAAAGACACAAATTACCAATATCAGACATGAACCAGGGGATATTATTTACACTCCTGACATACATCATAAAGGACAGTAAGGGAATATTATGACTACCCTGACCAGTGTGGTTCAATTGTTTGAGCATTGTCACTGCTTCAATTCCTGGTCAGGGCCCATGTCCAGTTTGCGAATTTGATCCCCATTGAGGTGCATGTGGGAGGCAACCAATCAAAGTTTCTCTCTCTGTCTCTGTCTCTCTCTCTCTCTCTCTCTCTCTCTCTCTCTCTCTCTTTCTTCTCTCTCTAAAAATCAATCAAGACATATTTTAAGAAACTCTACATGCATAAATTTGACAAGTTAGATGAAATGAACCAATTCCTTGCAAAATACAAACTATCAAAATAGATTTCAATAGCCCTATCACTATTAAGAAATTTGAACTCATAATGTTAAAACCCAGATGGTTTCATTGGAAAATTTTGCCCAACATTAAAGACGAATTAGTACAAATTCTACACATTCTCTTTCAGAAAATAAAGAGGAGAAAACAGTTCCCTATTTATTTTTATGAGGTTAGTTTTTTCCTGATATAAAAACCAGATAAAGATGGTACAAAAAAAACCCCGAAAACTAAAGAGCAAAACCAGGCATGAATAAAGATGGGAAAATCACAAAACTATTAGCAAACTACCAAGGGTGCTAAGACAAAAAGAATGGTCATTTCTATAAATGGTGCTGTGGCAACTGGATATTCATATAAAAACAAAAAATGTTTGATCCCTTTTTCACTATACACAAAAATTAATTCAAAATGGAAGATAGACCTAAACGTAAGAATTAAAATGAACAAACTTTTGGAAGCAACATAGCTGTAAAACTTTGTGATTTTGATTTAAGTGATAATTTCTTGGATATGGCATAAAAATAACCGATAAAAGAAAAATGAGATAAACTTGACCATCAAAATTTAAATTTGTGTGATATAAATGATACCATCAAGAAAGTAGAAAATTATCCAGAGAATGAGAGAAAATATTTGCAATTCATATCTGATAAGGGCTTAGTGTCCAGAATATTTAAAGAACCCTCACAACTTAACAATAGAACAAACAACTCAATTTAAAAATGGGCAAAGGATATGAATAAACATTTCACCCAAGAAAATATACGAATAGCCAATAAACATATGAAAAGATGCTCAACTTCAGTGGCTATAATTAAAAAAAAAAGACAGAAAATTACAAGTGTTGGCCTGGATGTGGAGAAATTGGAACCATTATATATTGTTAGTATGACTCTAAAATGGTACAGTTATTTTGTAAAACATTTTGGTAGTTCTTCAAAATGTTAAAAATGGAGTTACTATATGACCCAGAAATTTCTCTTCTTGGTATATACCTGAAAGAGATAAAAGCTATATAACACTGTTCATAGCAATGTTATTCATAGTAGTAAAAAAGTAGTTACAACCACTGCTGGATATGGTACAGTAGTTGAGTGTTGACCTGTGAACCAAGAAGTCATGGTTCAATTCAAATTAGGTCACATGCCCAGGTTTCAGGCTTGATCCCCAGTGGGAGCCATGCAGGGGATAGCTTATAGATGATTCTCTCTTATCATTGATGTTTCTATCTCTCTCTCCCTTTTCCTTCCTCTCTGAAATAAATTAAAATATATTTTTAAAAAGTAGTTACAAACCAAATTTCTACCAGTTGGCAAATAAATAAACAGAATGTGGTATATCGGTACAATGTCATATTATTTGGCAACAAAAATAATGAAGTATTAATACTGTATATGATAAAACTTGACAATAATTATGCTACGGGAAATACTATGTATATGGTTACTTTTTGGCACACCAATTCCACTTTTAGGAATCTACCCTGAAGATATACCTTCAACAAAATGAAAATACATATACACCAGGTTACTGATTGCAGCATTTTTATAATTGCAAAATATTGCATGCTAATGCATGATACCATATTGTACAGCTGTAATAAAAGAATGAGAAAGATCTCTATGATCTGATATGAAGTGATAGTTAAGATATACTGTTGTGTTTAAAAAAAAAAGCCCAAACGAATGTCCATAGTATGCTACCCTTCATATGAAAAAGGAAAATGCACAGAAACTGCCTATTTGTGCCAAAAGAAACGCAGGAGAACAAATGAGGCTGGTTACTGAGAGAAAATGAATGGAATGAGGTGGAAAGAATAGAAGTAATGGCAGGTGCATTTTAGTGCAGTTATAACTTTTGGAATTATGTTATTATTTCACAGCCTCAAAAAAAAAGAATTAAACTAACAAAACAAACAAAAATAATCTCATAGCTACTGACAACAGAATGGTGGTTACCAGAGCTGATGGAGGTGGGGAGAGGTTGAATTGAGTAAAAGGGGTCAATATATATTTAACAGAAGGAAACTAGATTTTGGGTGGTGAGCATGCATTAGAGTATATAAATATTGAATTGTCATGTTGTATCCCTAAAATTTATATAATGATATTAACCAATGTTGCCTCAATAAATTTAATACAAAAATAGATAAATAGATAAAATATTAACAAGTATGAGAAAACAAAACCAAAGAAATCTAAATAGGAACAAGTGAACTGAACCATATTCAAATTACCTCACTGGGGGCAAAGGGACAGAGAACTAGCCCAGGTAATTTTTAAGTCTTTGGACAATATATCCTTAAGCTAAAGACAAAATGAATTATAAACAAATATTGTACTCTAGTTAATAAGCTTCTTTTCATAGAGTTATGGGTTAGCAATTCTAATACTACTTTATTTGTATTCTAGAATTTAGTGAATGGACAAATATATTATGGATAATAGCAGAGATTTCTCACTGTCATAAAAGGAAGTTGCAAAGATAGAATGAATGTTGCTATTGGATTGAAATTGAGTTATCAGTGCAAACTCATGATGGTTAGAGAAGTTACCACAATTAAAAATAATAATAAAATAATGAAATATAGATGTGAGTTAATTAAATGATTTCCTATCTTTGTGGACTGAGAGGCTCTACTAGCAATAACACTCCTATAGAAATGAGCATACATCTAGAGCCCAGATCTTCTTTTCTAAATACCATTCGCCACTAAAAGAAACTAAGGCTCCTTCAGAAAATGGCTGGTTTTTAAGGCTGAGGCAGAAAATGTATTTGTTATGCCAAAGACCATGTCAGAAAATAATTAGGAGTGTGTCAAAAAAGACATGAGACAACATAAAGGGGCTCCCACTGGTCAAACCTGGGACAATTTGAGCATCAAAATAAATAATGGTAGTAAAGAATTATAACTCATTGAATAAAATAATAATCCATGAGTTTACTTCATATGAATAAATACATAAGGAAGAAAAACTCTCTTACAGTAGAAAGCCAAATAATAAATATAGAAAGGATGATAGAATTAGAAATTCATTATTTGGCAACCAGCATAATAAACTTGCTTCAGGCAAGGATCATCAATGGGTGCTAAACTAGTGACTGAAAGTTTGCAGAGTAATAGGACATTAACATATCTTCAAATATATTCCCATAAGATCATTACAAAATAGTAAGTTTATAGTGTAGAAATATGGCAGACATCACATTAACCAAGTGATTGAGGTTAACATCACCAGAAATAAGACATATCGACATCATGAACCTCATGTTACAATGTGCTAAGAAGGACACAGTATCACTTCAGTGGTATTCCTGCCAGAAGTGCAGAACATAAATCTAATCATGTGGAAACATCAGACAAACCCCAAATGAACGAAATTCTAAAAAAATAACT
This sequence comes from Lasiurus cinereus, assembly GCA_011751065.1. Classification (NCBI taxonomy): domain Eukaryota; kingdom Metazoa; phylum Chordata; class Mammalia; order Chiroptera; family Vespertilionidae; genus Lasiurus; species Lasiurus cinereus. The sequence goes on from JAAGEH010000015.1 coordinate 1,905,444, forward strand.
GGCCTATACTCTTCACAAATATAAATGCTACAAAACACAAAGACAGATTTAAGAATTGTGCCAGATTAAAAGAGACCGATAGGCCATAACCAAATGTACCATATGATCCTGAGTTTTCTCTTTTGAGAAAGTACATTTTTGGGACAATCAGCAAAATCTGAATATGGTTTTTAGATTAAGACCTTTAGACCTGATTGGTATCAATGTTAGCTTCCTGATGTTAATCAGCTTCCTATACTCATACAAGAGAATGTCTTTGTTTTTAGGAAATATACATTCAACTATTAAGGATAGAGGAGCATTATGTCTACAATTTATTTTCACACAATTCAGAAAAAGAAATTGTGTGTGTGTGTGTGTGTGTGTGTGTGTGTGTGTGTGTCTGTCTGTCTGTCTGTCTGTGTGTGTGTGTGTACAAGGAAAAGTGGATAAAACATAAAGAAAACATAAAATATTAACATTTGGGAAATTTAGTGGAAAATATTCAGAAATTATTCGTATTATTCTCCCAACTTTTCTTGAAGTCTGAACTTAGGTCAAGCTAAAATTTTAAATTACAGAAGCCAGGGAGAAGGTCTAGGAGCAGAGTACAGGCTAAAGGCCAATCCTTAGAAAATGCTCAGTTGTTGGGTAGGTTTCCAAGAAATACCAAGACAGGAGTCTCTAGACACATGCAGGCATTCAGAAAACTATTGTTTTGATAAATTTCAAGTCAAAGCTGGAGCCTTTCTTCTGACAAAAGGCCTGTTGCCAATGCTCCTCAAAACCCTGCTCATGGGGCAGACACCAGTTGGTCCACTGAACTCCCTCCAGGTCTGCATTTAGAGTCCAGCCCACAAGGCAGAAAAACTGAGAATTGGAAGGCTTCATTTTGGAGAATGGATGGATGGGTGCATGGACAGGTAGATGCATGTACATACATGAATAGTTGAGATATAAAAGGCTAAATACCCATAGTTATGCTTATCAATATTTGTTATTTTAAATATTAATAGCACAGTCAGCAAAGAAAGCATACTATAAAGCAGTTTATCAGGGACCTGCTAAAAAGAGAATGTTTAACTTTGAGTCTAGTTATTTGCTATCCAATATGGTAGCTATGAGGCATATGAAGCCATGGGATACTTGCACTGTGGCTAATAGGAATTGAAATATGCTATAAGTATAAATACACTGGAATGTGAAGAATTAGCATGGTGGAAATAATGTATATAATTTCAATAATTTTTAAGTTGATTACATGTTAAAATATTAACATTATAGATATAGTTTTAGATTGGGCTAAATAAAATATATTTAATTAATTTTATTTGCTTCTTTTTAAATGTAGATACTATAAATTTTAAAATTTTATGTGTGGCTTGCATTATAGTTCTGTTGGATGGCACTGGCCTGATTGATAAATGGTTTTGCAAGTTTTTGCTCAAATCTCACTTTCTCAGCAAGGTCCTTGCTGGCCACACTATCTAAAAGTGCACCCTTCCATAGCACTCTCCAACTCCTTTCTTTGATATATTTTGCTTCAAGGAACTTTTCACCTCAGACATACTATATTTTTTACTTATTAATATTTTCTTTGTTCTCCCCCACACAAGGCTACCTTTTATGAGAGTTTTTTTTTGTTCGTTTTGGTCATTATTATATCATCACCTTGACACATTATTAATATGCATAACTTCTTTACTTTGGAAAAACTTTTACATCTTAACTCTCATGTATTTGCCTGTTATTCCATCCATCCATCCATCCGTCCTTCCATCCATCCATCCATCCATCCATCCATCCATCCTTCAACAGTATCTGGCACATAGTAGACATACAAAATATCTTTGTGAAATTATTATTTTTTAATCAAATTTTGACCAGTTTCTTTTTTTAAAGTATATTTTATTGATTTTTTACAAAGAGGAAGGGAGAGAGAGAGTTAGAAAGATCGATGAGAGAGACATCCATCAGCCACCTCCTGCACGCCCCCTACTGGGGATGTGCCCGCAAACAAGATACATGCCCTTGACGGGAATTGAACCTGGGACCTTTCAGTCCGAAGGCTGACGCTCTATCCATTGAGCCAAACCGGTTTCGGCTTGACCAGTTTCTTAATTAACCAGCACCCAAGTTATAGTTTGGGATTATTTAGGGTCTGCTTCATACTGACCCCTGAATTGTCCAAATGGGAGAGAAGAGGTACCCAATGGGCACCACCAATTGCAAGTGTCCACAGTACAGAGACAGTTCTTAGGCATTGCCCTCATTCCTACCTCCCTTTTTGCCTTGAATTCAAGGCTATAGTTCTTAACAAATACGAATGAGGGGGAGGGAATAGATGCATTTTTCCAAAAGGCAGTCAGACATCAGGAACTATGTGGGTAGACAAGCACATATACTTACAAGTGCTAGTATGTTTCATTTTTTCTTAGACAATCACTGAATTATACCTCTAAGAAGAATTTAAAGGCCATATACTCCACTGGTCAAATCATAGCCTTCATATATAAGAATACAACCCAATGGTAAGAAGAAAATCTCAGAGAGCCTTAGGCTAGCTCCTACATTCTTGTGATAGAAACCTGGGGCCCAGAAAGGGGAATGGGCATACTCAAAGTCATATAGTGATAGGAGAGCTGGGCTTGGCACCCAAACTGCTTCCCTCCCAGACATTGGTTAAGTTCCAGGCATAAGGAGGGGGTGGCTGAGCACAGATAAGAGGTGATTGGGTTGGAACAGCAAAAGCAACCCCAGATCTGGTGGCTGTTTGGGGGATGAGCCAGACAGATTTTGTAAGCACCCCTTGCTATAGGTGGACAATATATGTCTCTGACTTAAAAACAAACAAATAAATAAGCAAACATGTCAAGCATTATGAGTTCAAACAATTGAGAAACTAAAAGCTTCTTTTAAACAAGACAAACTGTTACTCATTACAAAAATAAGGGTGGGGTGCCTTAGGTTTGTGTGCTTTTTTATGTAATGAAAATAAAGCATATATGAAGTCAAACCTAAAACAGCCTACATGGTTAAATTAAAATAATTCCAAAATAAAAAAATCCTCAAGGACTACCCCCACCCTATTATTTTAAAAAAAAATTGCTTTATTTTAAATTAGGCATTGATACAAGACCAACAACATTAAATATTTACTTTAGCTGAGAACAACTCTTAGTTGTTATGGGCAGGAATGGAGAAAAATTCTTTTTTGATAAGCTACTATTTGGTAGCTAGAAACCAAAATCTCTTAGCCTGATACTCTGCTAACTGCAGGTCCAAAAGCTGGATGTCTGGATGTTTCCTCTGTGACAGTATGTAAACTATGGGTGGCAAAGCAGCCCACAGTGAGCTGAGAGTGGGAAATGCCTGAGTCCTGGAGTAGTTCAGCTTCTAGCAGCTTGCAATGGAGTCCAACCCCAATATTCACATGTGTTAAAATTGGATCTATAAGGAAATGTCCCCTTTCCCATTTTATAGTCTTACAAAAATACATACAAAATCTTTTTGTCTTTACCTACATTTCTAGAGCTGTCTTTGACTATATAACAATTACAGCCCCCACCTACCGAACTAAAATGGAACCCTCATTGCTTCATGTCTCTAATAATTTCAAAAAGAACAAGTTATGATTTATCCTTTTCAAATATTTTAAGTAACTTAGAGTTTAATTTGCAGCTCCGAAAAGCATGACATGTCAAAGCTGGAGGCACCCTCAGATTGTCTAGTCAACTTCTTCACTGTACATATGGGGAAATTTAGGCTCACAGCTGGACCCAGAGCACATGTCAGTTGACCTCCAAGTGGATATTCTTCCCACTATTGCACTTGGGATCCTTCCTAGACTCAGAAAGTTGGTCCCAAAACAGTGACTCTCCCAAAGGCCAAGTGTTGACTGCTACACTTCCAATTTACAGACCACTATCATTTCAGATGATTATGTGAGGATGCCTAAAATTGCTGAGTGGCATCTACTTTTAAGTGACTTGTAGGATTCCTCCCCCTCCAGAAAAATAATGAAGCTTAAGGCCTAGACATTCCAGCAAAGGATGGGAATAGGCACTATTCTGCATAATGACCCAGGACTGAGCACTCATTTTCCTTTTTTAAAAAAATATATTTTATTGATTTTTTACAGAGAGGAAGGGAGAGGGATAGAAAGTAAGAAACATCGATGAGAGAGAGAGACATGGATCAGTTGCCTCCTGCACGCCCCCTACTAGGGACATGCCCGCAACCCAGGTACATGCCCTTGACCGAAATCGAACCTGGGACCCTTCAGTCCGCAGGCTGACGCTCTATCTATCGAGCCAAACTGGTTTTGGCTGAGCACTCATTTTCAACATGATCTCCACTTAACCAGACCTGGCAAATCTGGCTGATTTAACTAAAGAAAATTAGAAGGGACCCCTTCAATCTGTTTGCAAGCCAGTTCAAAGCAAAACAGTACTCCTCTCTTTATAAAGAGAGGAAAAGCCCAACTCCTAGCAACACACTCTTTCCCAAAAGGTTCCTAACTTGAGGTGGTGGTGGTGGGTGGGGAAGAGGGGAGGGAAGGGCTCTACAAATGTGTGACTGCCTTGATTTTTTAACTAAATAGAAACAGTCTCAGATTGGCCAGAATCATCCTCTGAGGATTCAAAGAGCTTTCCAAATCTACTATTTATTCTCTCAAGTTTACTTTGAAAACTTGAGCATTCATTAGGGCCAGGTTAATCTGAAGACAGGTTATGTTTTTAGGAGGTGAAAAGACACTACTGTCAGGAGCCAGAGAGCCTGGAGGGAGCACAGGCCCAACAAGGGCCAAGGACATGTCTTCATGTTCATCTGTGTTCTTGCAGGGAACTGGCCTTGACTTGTCATGTGCCCTTGAACAAGCACAGCCCCCTCTCAGGGCCTCAGTTTCCTCGTCTATGATTTTCCAGCCCTCCTGGCTTGACAATAAACAGTGTTTATACATTACCAGGTTTAGATGTGGGCAATGGAGAATGACTATTTGAATAGCCCAACAGGCCTCTTCCCCTTTAGGCTAACCCCTCACCAAAGTCCTGCAGGCTGCTCATGAGTCTTTTCTCCAAAGAGACCTGCTCCCCCATTCCTCAGGGCAGGACTCTGGCCAGATCCCCAGACAGGTCCACCATCTAGTTTTCCTAAGGAGCTGGCCAGACCTTTTCACTAATTTAGGGGAGATTCAAGGATCCACTTGGACCTTTTGTTGCCAGGCGTGACACTACTGGAATATGGAAAACTAATCCATTTGCTTTCTCAGATTCCACTTGTTAACTTCCATGACAGGCCAACATGGACCCCCTTCCAGAGTAATGGGTCAGAAACACATATCCTGGCCCCACTCAGGAGTTGCTAAGGTTTGGGCAAGCAAGACCCCTACCCAGTCTTGACCTTTGGAATTGCATGGATTCCAGATACTCTGCATGCCTGAGGAGGTCCCGCCCACACTAGAGACTCTTTTTAGTGGTAGTTTGCCTAGGTTAACTTACAAAATGTCAAAAGAAGAAACAAAAGGACTTTTCGTGTCAAAAGAGACCTGCTTTCCTTTGGTTAAATATCTGAGGCCAAATAGGAAGGCAAAATGGAGAGTGACCAGTGACATCACAGAGAGAAACCCTAGAGAGTGCCAGAGTCTGATATGTGCAAGATTGTTGCACCAACGCTGGTTCATTTAAACACTGGTTCATTTGAATTTCCTTCCATGCCATTAAACTGGGTAGAGCTAGCATTCTCATATTTCCATCTGACAAGTGAGGACACTGCAGCTCGGGTAGGTTCACAGACTTGCCTAAAATCCCACAGCTGGTTAATGTCCTATGCTAAAGGCAAAACTCATGTTCCTTCACCACATTATGGTGTTTCCATGCCCACCCTTAGTGATCAGGGATAACCACACAGTCTGGCACAGACTAAGGCACCAGGTTGAGGCATTCTTAATCTGCCTCAAAGAATCCCTGAGGAAACCATGAATGGGCTTCCAGAAGGTTCTACGAACCTCTGAAATTAGATGCAAAGTTACATATACTTGTCCGGTATAAGAACACGACCCATAGCTTTTATGGAATTTTCAATTAGGTCCATGACCCAAAAAACGACAAAGAGCCTCCCCTGCTTCAGAGAGACAGGTGCCTTATTTTTTTGAGCTCAGGAGATGAGCTATTGTCAGCTTCCCTGGGGTGAGCTCAGGAGAGCCTTGGCAGTCAGGTGCTACTGGCCATTCTCCAATTTCATGAACAGAACCAGCTTTATACCAGGCATGGTACCACTTGGTGGGGTCCAAGAGAGCCACCCTTGAACACCTCCTATCTGTGCCCTAAAGAGTTGATGCTCTCCAAGACAATGTAACCCTTGCATCCCATAATTCAAGTTAGAGATTCCAGATTCTCCTGAGGTAGCGAGCCACACTAAGGCACAGAGGACTGAAGATGGTGCTTTTCCAGGGAAGGAGGAGGGGCAGGTCTAGGATCCAGAAAGGGCAAGGTGGGAGGACTGAACCAGAACTTTTGCAAAGGGCCAACACAAAGGTATGATTGCAAAGGGTAGACAGCCTGTTCCCAACCACTTGGGGAACAAGGGCTTAGGACTTAGCCATTTATATCAGAAACGGTGTGCTGAGGATAAAAGAGATAACATTAGCTTGTAGTTCTCAGATCCCGAAGCAAAACAGGCAAAGTGCCTCTCCTTCCTGGGAGGAAATGAAGAGCAATTATGCTTCTCTGACACTGAGGTAGGGATGTGTGAGTGTAAAGTCTGGCTCTCCACAACTACCTAGGCAAAGATATGAAGCTCCATGACTGGCTAAGCTGGTTGTCAACCTTATCCCACAAGTTTATGTCTATGGACTCTGAAATAGGAAGCAAATCATGCTGTGAAGGACTCCTGTCCAGACTCTGAGTAGCCAGACTTCCCAGTCACCCCAGAGTGGGGAGTGAGCCTTTGGCTCCCACATCCACTGCTGCTGTTTGGGGGAAGTGAAGATAAAAAAAAAAATATTTGTAGGCCTGCTAAGGGACCATCCCTCTTGGGTGGGGGAACACAGAGAGGAGGGGAGAGAGAAGCCTGCTTGGAGAATCCCAGGGAGTCTATTCTTGCAATTTCATTGTAGCCATGCTCTGAAGTGGATCTGTCCCAGGAGGCTACAATTTGATAATGGCCTCACCTTTGCTATGGTAGGAAACCTTACCACCTGCCCTGTTAATGGGTAGGAAGAGCTCCAAGACAGCTTCACTATGCAAGTCACGCTCTGAATGCAACACACAGGACACGGGCCATGCGTTGGGAGCACTGGCTGCCTGGTGGGATTAGTGCAGCGACACTCCTCCACATTGCCAGGGCTTGTTTTGAGGGTTGTGGCTGCGACTAATTCAAAAATGCTCTTCACGCCATCACTGGGGTATCACTAGAAACAACCAGATTGTTCATTTTAATTCAACTGTCAGCACAATTATTTTAACACCAAGTGTGTCAGATTTGACTCCACATCCCCTAAATTAATTTTAGAGCAGCGAATTGAAATGGCATACTTCTTTGAGTTTTTGTTAAACATGTCCATGCAGCAAACTGCGAAGAAAATGTAGTAATTAGAGGTTAACTTAATCCTTAACAGACAAGCAAGTTAAAAACGCTGTGCCCTCCTCCCTAAACCAGCATAATTCATGCCAGTCTTTCAGAATTAGACACACAAAGCACGTGACGTTGGCAACTGCATCAAAACGACTGTCCCACTTAAAATTCCCAGGTCAGCGCTGGAATTACCCGAGGCAGACATTAACATAGATCTCTTTAAGAACAAAACCCAAACAATCTGCAACTTTGTCAAGGGAGCCCACCCAGCCCAGCCCTCCAAGGGGCTGGGCGGCCCAACACTCCATCAGCAACCTGAAAACAAAATAAGACAAGAAACTCTTTTCTGTGGCACCCATGCCTAAGCCCCAGACTGATGCTTAACTTACAGCTTTCGATGATCTGCAGCTAGTTCTAGACTTGGAGTTCTGATTATAATATGCCTCTCTGCTGTCTTAGCAATGCTAAGCACAGCATACACTGACACAGGGTGGCTTATGTTATACTAGTTAATAATGATGGTCCTCCTTTGAGGGTCCTATTCATCTCACCACGTTTACTTTTCCTCAGCATGAGTGCAAAGTGGGCATTCAAGACCCAAATACTTGACTGAGAGCTAGACACCAAGATTCTATCTATTTTGGGATCCCTCCACTGTGTCACCTGAGGGAAGTCGGATTCCCTCTCTGGGCCTCACTTTCCTCTTTTGTAAAATTATAGGGCTTTACTCTTTCAGCTCCAAAAGTCTCCATCTTTCCACATCTGAGTTTTGTATGTAAGTTGGAGCAACTCTGTGCAGGACTCTGGTCAACTGGTGAACAGGACCCCCCAAAAGAAGGAAGACCTAGATCCTGCCTTCCTTCTCCCTTTCCCTTTTTGTGTCACTGAGCCCTCAAAGAAGCTGGTGGTATGGGTTTCAGGCTCAAACACTGTGCAAAATATAAACATGGGGCAAGGGTGGCACTCTGAACAATTGAACTTGACATTGCCCAAAGCACTTAGGGCAACTTGGTTTTGTCCTGCCTTTCGTGCCCTAAGGCCCACAGTTTCCTCCCCCAAAGGAGCTGGGGCCACCAGGCCCTTCTGAACCAGTTGCCATTCAATAATTCAGATCCTGTGGCTTCCAGTGGCCTCTTCTAGAATCAGCAGAATGTGTCCCGATGGCCTAGTGTCCAGGTGCTTCCGTAGGTGGAGGAAAGAGGGAAAACACAATGGCCGATTGCCCAGGGCCTCTTCTAGTATGATGGAACCACAGTGGGCCCCATCCTCTTCCAGGCCTTGTGGAACAATTCTCATCTATAAGAAAACATCATTTCCCAAAGCCCACTTAATGATTATTTACTATATAGAGCAAGCATCAGGGTACTCTGGAAGAAGAAGGAAAGGTAGCTGGATCCCTTCCCCTCCAGGAAATGAGGGGACATTGAGGCTATGCCCTAAACTCTCCAGAAAGGGGTCATAACTGCCCCGGGGCCAAAAGGCAACCAGAGCAGGACTGGGTTTCCATTGGTGACCTCCTCCTCAGCGTCCAGAAGAGCCCATTATCATGTAGGCCAGGGAGGAGGGAGAAGTCTGAAGCTAGGAAGGTCTAGGGGAAACCTCTGGGCAAGGACAATTTTCACAGACTTTACAAAGGGCTTTTTCTTTATGGTGCTCTTGGACCTGTCTCTGGAAAGCTTTATTCCTGGAGCTTGGTACCCACAGCCAGTGAGGCTGAGGCCCTTTGCTATGCTTTACCAGGGATAAGAACATCAATGATGAGAGAGCATCATTGATCAGCTGCTTCTTGCACGCCCCCTACTGGGGATCGAGCCTGCAATGGGGGCATGTGCCCTTGACCAGAATCTAACTGGGGACCCTTCAGTCCATAGGCTGATGCTCTATCCACTGAGCAAAACTGGCTAGGACAGGAGGTATCATTTTAGATTTTGACATAGCTGATTGTTTTGGAAATTATGAAGAGGTCAGATCTTAGGAGGGGACTTGAGGCATGAAGGGAATTAATTGGGGAGGCTCTGTGAACAAGAAGAAAAAAATAAAGCAATGAGTTGTGGAAGGGAGGGAACTAAATTAATTTGTGTCCATCCCCTCCCTTGCAGAAAATGCTACTGGGGCTTCAGAAGCCCCTGGTCCGTCACTTGGGAGCCAAACCCCATGGGACTCTTGTTCTGCCTGTCTCTCCATGGGATCCCTGACTAACCGGATCTGGCTCTGTGGGCCCACTCTTCTTTTCTAAATGACAAGAGTGATGACAAAACTAGTAGTATTCCCTGCAATTAAACTCATCGGGTTCATGCAGGTTTATAAATTTCCCTCTTCAAAGTTTGGAAGGACTCAATGTCTGAAAAATCAGACTGCTTCCAGCTGAGCTTCGCAAGCTTCAATCCTGCCATACAGTTGACTGGTGCTGCCTAGGTTACCCCTCAGTGGCGTCGTGAGAGGTGTATGATGGGAATTGGTTTATTGTGCTGATCCATAGTAACCAACTCCTGTTCCTTCATCATTTATCTCCCACCCCAGCCACATCTGGGTTGGTCTATTCACACTCTCAGCATTCTATCTGCTCCAACAAACACTCAGCCTTTTCTGCTTGGATAAGGAGATTTTTAGTTACATCCATTATATGTGTATCAACATTTATGGCAGCAAGATAATTGCCAAAGAGCTCAGAGGATAAAAGATCCTTCTTCATAATGTCTACCCCTCCCCCAACCCGTTTAAAAAAATCAATATTATCAAGCAGGACAGTGGCAGATTCTTTCATGGCTGCTGCATCCTCAAAGTTGAAAATGTGATTTTTTTTTAAAAAGAAAACACCCAGCTGGACTAGGAACAAAAGAAAGGGTTCAACATTGAGTTCAGAGCCCATATTCCAGTGTGGTACGTGTGTGCAAAGGGGAAGGCTTTTTGTCCTTGAAATCTTTGTTAAATAACTGCAAAACAGCAAATCTGCTCATATTAGATGAGTCCTTCATAATCATGCCAATCTCATTTCAAATAGCTTAGATTGTGTTATCTGTAAACCAACCCATGATAAGGAGGCCTGCCATCAATAGGCCCTGAGATCACTGGATTAGGGGTACTGGACAAGAAGCCCTTAGGTTTGCCTCTCAGACTCTCCCATCCATGATTCTAGATTAGGATTTCACACTGACAGCACTTGTATATTGTTTTGCTTGGCTTTCTGCCAGTTTGTATACCACTCTCTTCTTGCTGCCCCTCAAAACTTCTGACGCATGTCCAGCTGGCCTGGCTCTGTGGTGGAGCATCAATCTATGAACCAGGAGGTCATGGTTCGATTCCCAGTCAGGACATATGCCCAGGTTGCAGGCTCATCCCCAGTGTGGGGCATGCAGGACGCAGCTGATCAATGATTCTCTCTCATCATTGATGTTTCTATTCTTGCTCCCTCACCCTTCCTCTCTGAAATCAATAAAAATATATTTAAAAAATATCTCAGACCCATTTTTTATATCTAGCTGTTTCCCCCAATGGTGTTTCACTTTATCAGAAAAATGACTACTTCATTCATACATCATAGTGTGTTAGAGCTGGAAGAGACTCAGACTTCCAGGTTATGAAGGGAAGAGGGAGAAACAAGAGGGTAGGGTGGATTTGCCCAAAATCATTCTACTAGTTAGTAGGGAGAGTGTTCTAGCACACAAGTGTCTCACTTCCTCTACTAATTATCTCTAAAATGCACCACTACAGAGAAAAAAAAATCAGAATGGTAAAATAAAAAAAAAATCTTTACTACATATAAAAAGCCCCTTTAAAAGAGAGTAGTCAAACTACTATCTGAAAAAAAAAAACACTTGTCTAAGATCAGTTTATACCCATTTCATAAGCCTTAGCAGTGTTTGAGTTTCCTAAGGGTGGTCTACTAGACAGGTGCACTTAAGCCATTAGATGATCAGCTTAAAATATTTTTTAAATGCTATTAAACTTGGTGGCCAAGCTTGAAAAATTCCCTTTACCTAATGAATAGAAATGACAATTGTGAATTCCTTACCTTAAGATGCAGTGACTGTATAGCCCCCACTCCCACCCCAGGAATAAGCTATTTCCTAGTTGAATTTAAACATTCAGTGACATTCCTGTTTCAACTCACATGTCTATATTACTGTCAGTGTCAGTGGCAGGAAAACAGGCAAAGTCACCCTTTGCTAATGATTTCCTAACATGGAATTTCCTTGTAGTTCCTCAAGCCTTCTTCTTCTAATGCCAAGTTGTTTTCCCCGCTCTCACATTGTTCTGAAGGAAAACTGAAAATGGTCACAGCCAGAAGAGGATGATTTTTAAGAAGATCTTACAAGGAAGAACTGCAGCTCTCTGTGATATACTTAAGTGTGTGTGTGGGGGGGGGGGGGGGGGGGGGGCATTGACTGCTAGTTTTTCTAAAGCCAGTAGGAACAAAACAGAAATATGTCCTCCCTGGAATCGGAGAATCTGTCAGCCTCTCTCTTCCCTTTTTCCTGCCTCCCTCTTCCCAAGTTCCACTTTGAGCAACATTCTTACATTAGTGTTGAAGAAAACACTCACACATGGGAGGCATACGTGGGGAGAGGACAAGGCAGCCCCCAGAGCAGGAGACAGGCATTGGAGAACCACCAAAGCACAAAGCAATATAGAAGCCCATCACATTTCTCCTCTAGAGAATATTCTATTTAATATGCAAACCGGTCATCAAGAGAAAAGAAGGCTGTTACTTTAAGGGGAAGAAGCTGATTAGCTGCTCTGGCTGGCAGCAAACAGCTGGTCTGTCCGGCAGGTTCAAGGCCATTTCAGCTTCTCTCTTATGGAGGCACCATATGTTCTATCTCGCACATCAGCAGCTTTATTTTTCCAATGATCTTGCTCCAGAAGGGAAGCAGAAAGGGGGGAGGAGAAGGTAGAGCTCATGATTTACCCCTTGAGCACTTTCTTGTGGTTTTAGATGCTGTTGGGATGTGTATATTGGAGAGGGCTGGGGGGAATTAAGGCTTCTTCACCTCTATTCCAAAGAGCAGAAAACAAATATTCGACTAACACTCACGAATAATCTCCAGGGAGGGGAGGGGAGTGGTGTAGGGGAAAGATATGCGAAAAGGCACAAATAATATGTCGCCATGAGATTAAATAGGAAGAGGGGGCGGAGGCAATGGCGACAGATGACCCTGAGGAATCTGAATCTCACCAAGCTCTGAGACCTAACAGTGGACTTTGGGCTCCGCCCACTTCTCCTTATTTGTCAGTGTTTCTTATTATCAGTATCCCCTTTCGAACAAGTGAACAAACTTTGCTAGGAGAGAATCGGGCCAGACGCTTTGGGGAATGGGGACCGGGCAGGCCAAGGGGCTGACAATAGGTTACTTCTCACATTATGTTTAACATTCCTCAGTGATAGTCAGATCCTGCAAGTTTGTAAGGTAAAGCAGGTGTAAGACATGGGGCCGGCTAAATCCTGGACATCCCCAAGGGCCAAGCGCTGGGTCCGTGCAGAAGTGCATCTTCGTCCCCACTGCCTGCCCGGCTGCAAGAAATCGGAGGTGGCGGTTCTGATTCCCTCCCTGACTAAAAACAAAGGGGTCCCCCGGAGCATTGGAACTTTGTGTGTCTGGCGGGTGTGGGGGTGGGGTAGAGGGAAGGTGGCAGAAAGACGAGGGGAGGAGTGATGCGGATAGCCCTGTGGTGGCAAGAGCCTCAGAGTAGCTAAAGTCTTTTCAACCATCATCTTACTACGCCTGGCGGGACAGATGCCCTGAGAGCCTGGGCGGCAAGGGACGAGAATTGAAAAGCGAAACCGAGGAGAAGGCGCCCCCTCTGCCCGCGCCCAGGGAGCGCAGTGGCGAGCCTGGTCTGCCCAGCCCTCGGAGCGCTGCCCCTCACCACTCCACTGGCCTCTGCGCCTGTCTGCTAGCAGTCTGCCTGCCGGCCAACCAGACCGCTGGGGTCCAGGTTGTCCACCGCCTGCAAGTTGTGCTCCCGTTGGACACCAGGAGCCGGGGTCTCCCTACCTCTCCTGGGACTCCTGCTTAGGGTCTTGGAAACACAGTCCCCTCCCCCACTGCCTACAAATACCCTCCTGTCCCCAGCCTCTGTGAGCCACAGGGAGGCAGCCGCCCCCGCCCTCTGCCTCTGCGTCCCTTTCCCTTCCCTTTCCCTCTCTCCAGCCTCCTGGGAAACAAAGGAGCTTTTTAGAAAGCGGATGGTTGGCTGAAGCGGCGTCGGGGGGTGGGAGAAAGGGGGATATATAAAGACAAGAAGAGGTGGTGTGGGGGGGGAAAGTGCACTTCCTTAGGGAGCTCAGAGCGGCGGCGGTGTCTGGGAAGCCCCCTCGAGTGTGTGGCCGCTCCCGTTCAACCCGTGGGCACCCAGGAGGCGGCCCGCGCCTGCCAAGAACTAGCTGCACCGAGGCGGTACTGCCCGTTGGTTCACCAAAACCCAGGAACACGATCGCCTGGACATCAGGGCTGGGGCCCGTGGGGGTGGTGCGATTCCAAGGGGATCTACCTGGGAGAGCCAGGCCCTTTTCCCATCCAACACTTTCGAAATTCCTTCTGCTTCCAAACAACATCATCAAGCAACCCCGGCAAGTGGGGTCCCTTCTTCCTAGGTTCCCCAGCCATACTGTGCTGCTGCCTGTGCACAGACTCACACCCACAATCTGGGTACCTTATTCGTCTGTGCCCAGCTGCAGGAGCATGGTGAGGGGTGTGTGTGTGGGGGGAGCGAAACCCCTGCTTGAGGTGCATTTGTGTGTTCAGGTTCTGAAGACTTCAGGGCAGGTTTTCATTTTTTTTTTTGTTTTTTGTTTTTTTTTGTTATTTTTTTTTCTTTTTTCTTTTTGGCAGACTAATCCTATTAGTGTCTGCTCAGCCCACATTTAATCAAGGATAAAAATCAGACGGTATGGCCAGCTTTCCAAGCGGCTTCGGACTCATTGCATCGGGATGGGATGGAGACTAGCCGAGCCAACTGGCGTAGAAAAGTATTTGGCGGCTCTCCTGGGGGCTTCCCTCCCGCCCTAGTAGGCGCCGGGCGCCCAGCTCTGCCGAGGCTCCGAGGCCTGGGAGCTCAGAACTCAAGGGCGCCGTTAGCTGGGGCAGGAGCCCAGTCGGAGCTGCCTGGAGCCCTCTAGCTCTGCTCTGGGCTGCTCTCCAGGGGAGGATTTGGCAAAAGAGCTAGCGCAAGGCAGCGGGTTCGGCGCGCTCACACTCCACACTCCCTGTTGGCGGCGGCAAACTGGGTTGGGGTGGGGTGGAGGAATCCTGTGCCCTGCGCCCACTGCCGACCAGCCCAGGCTCAGGGAACTGGCAGACTAAGGCAGCGTCGCCGGGGCATCAGGGTTACAAGCGGCCCAGAGAGCGCCGGGACAGAATGGGATCCTCCCAGTCACCCAGCTCGGCCAGGGGAGCCCGCGTGGCTCGCGCCCCTCTGCCTTCCCTCCCTGGTACTTGGCTGCCCCCGCCGGATTCCGGACGCCCGGTGGGCGCCTGGGAGCAGGATGAGGCCTCAGTCCAGGGCTATGTGAGCTGAGCTCAGCCCTGCCCGGCTTATCTGAGAGAGGGGCGGCAGCGCGGTGCGCCAGGTGGGTCGTGTGCTTGAAGCAAACTTTGGGGTCCCCCGGTTCTCAGCATCCCTGGGTCCCGGCTCCTCCACGAGGGGATCACAAGTGGAGATACCGGTGTACCTCGAAGCCCCCCTCCTCCCCGCCAGCAGTCGGACTTCCCGGGCCCGCCTCAGCCTTACCGTGCTGCAGAGCTCTGGCGGCGGCGGCGGCGGCGGCGGCAGGCAGCGGCGGTGGCGGGGGCAGTGCCCCAGGGGCGAGCGTCCGCTGGCGCGGGCAGCCTAGCCTCGGAAGCACGCTGAGTGGACCGGCCCGGTTGCAGATCACCACCTGGCTAGCGGCCGGTGCCCCTAAGCCCGCCCGCCGCCGGCTGCTTCAGCTTGTGGCCAAGTTCATTCCGGCGGCGCTGCAGTGGCGGCCTCAATCTGCTCCATTCCCACCGCCCGGCTCCGCGCCGTGCGCCCGGAAGGTGGAGTTTCGGGGGTTTAAGTTACTGATAGGCATTTCTCACTGCTGTGTCACTCGGGGAGGAGGAGACACGCACGCCGCACACTCACACACCCTCACACACGCGGCGACAAGCGGCTTTGGCCTTAAAGGGGAAGCCGTGATGCCCAGCCCGCGACCCCTCTGGCTATGAGCCCCTAAACTCTGAGTGTTCAGGCCCGGATGGGGCCCGGGCAGCGGAAGCGCCGCGGACGCCCAAAGGGTTTCCTGGGTCCTTCTGTCACTTTTTAAAAAAGAAAGCGGCTGCAGGGTGGCTTCGCTGCAGTCACCTTATTTCTCCAGTCCACCTGGAGCCATGGCAGCTGGGGAGAGACGGGAGGGGAGGAAGGGGCACCGGGGCACTTACCCTGGAGGCTCCAAATGTAGAGGGAGGCTGTAGGTGCTCTCGGTAGCAGGTGGACTGCCTAGACGGTGCGCTAATGGGAAGAGATGACAACAGAGTGACTTGGCACCCCTGGGCACGAGAGGATGGGGCTTGCCCGAGGGCCACAGGCAGAGCCCCTCGCACTTGAGAAACCCTCAGGCGGCAGGTCGTCTTCCCGAGAGTAGGCAGAGGGATCTCCTGCGCGGTGCGCGCCCCTGACAGACCCAGGGCGAGCCGAGCGCGGGAGATCCAGCACTCACCATCGACAGGGTGAGAGTGCCTGCGGGTGACGGGGACTGAGAAAGGCAGACCGATAGAGACCGAGGGGAAATGACGGAAATAGGGTGAAAGAGAGATATGGAGGGAGGGGGAGAGGGAGATGGCAGACCCCTGGAGGACTTCGGAACATCACAGGGACAGTAGTCTGGTTGTAAAGTAGCTTATTGAATTCCCCCACCGCGTCCCATTCTCAGTTGAAACTGACTCCAGGAGCTAGCTGACCAGAGGGTGCTCACCTTTAATTGGGGGGGTGCTAAGTGGGTAGCGCCTATCCCACTGCAGACGTTTTCGATGGCTGGATCCCGATGGACAGCCCAGTCGACCTGCTGTGACAGCAGTAGGATCCGAGGCTCTCCGGTGGCAGCTACTGAACTGCACCCACTCCCTGCTCGCCTAGCTCCCCCTTCCCCTACTCCGCTGGCTCCCCCTCCCAGCCTTTTCTCCACCCCCTCCTCCTATGCCCGCCACGCCCACCCCTCCCTAAACCCCGCCACCTTAGCCAGTAAGCTGTCTGTGTCCCCCTTCCTCCTCTCCCAGGTGTGCTTACCCGGTAGCCCCAGTGCGCCAGTCAGTCTCCCGTCTTCCTGGCGAAGCCCCAGCTCTAGCCAAACTACAAGGGCCCTCTCTCCGAACGAACGAGGTAATCCGGGGTGGACACCTGCAGCTCCTGCGGGAATGTGATTTCCCTGTGAGCTGCCCAGCAGGCCAGAGCGCTCCGCCCTCTGTCCTGCAGGCTCCAGGGTCCACGGCTCCCATCCCCCACTCTGTGGATGGCCTATGCCCTTTCTCGGGGTCTCTGGCCTGGCTGTGTTTCCTAACCTGGACTTCCCTGAGTTCTGTGGACGCCTCGTCCGTAGTGCTCCATGGGCAAACCCCAGAGCACTCTCAGGGCTCCTGCCAGCACCTCTGAGTAGCAACCTGTCACCATCACATCTGGTTATACTTAGTGGAACCGCAGACCCAGAATAAAGGGATGTACCCGCCATCCACTCTGCCCCTCCTTCTCTCCAGACCGGACCCGGGCTCCGGGCCCACTGAGAACTCAGGGAGCCCTGAGAACCTAGAAAGATCCAGCCCTGGGATGAGTAGGTGCCACGGATCAGATCTGGGTGATAGCCTGTAAAATTCCCCGCTGAGGCACTGCATTCAGGCTCAGCCACTGGACACCCTGCACCCTGGAGCAGGGCAAGCAGGGTCCCTGGAGGCGCGCTGGTGGTCTTGCACAGCTCAGTTAGGAAGGAATTCACTTTGATGGTGCCCAGCCCAGGCTCCTCTGCTGATGGCCTGTGACAGCGGCCATGGGAGGTTATTGCGCTCTGATGATTGAACTGATCCAAATCTCCACGTTCACTCCAGGCAAGGCCTCGGTTGGAATCCTGTGTGGAGTTCTGGCCTCTGGCCTGTCGGGGTCCTGCAGGGAGGGGGAATAATCCTAGAGATAGACTAGAGATAGCTCTGGAGTATCTTGAGGGGTATTCAATCAAACAAAGCAGTTGGACATGGAATAACTGTGTCTATCAGCATTATAGAGTGTTTTTAAATTTAACCTCCCCACTCCCACCACCACATTGGTTAAGGAGGTGGAACATGAAGTTCTATTCCCAAACATCTCCACTCTACCCTCATGCCACTTCCCCAATAAGGTGGGTGATGCTCATTCCCCCCAATGTCCTAGAAGCCTGTGACATCACAGCTGCACCTGTGCCAGATGGTCAATTGCCTGCATGGCATCACCACCTAAATGGACACTAGACATCACAAACTCCACATGGCCTGAGAAGAGTTCCTGAACACACCCAAACCCACTTCTCCCATAGTCTGCCACCTCAGATTATAGTAGCTCCATCCTTCACATTGCCCAGGCCAGATGCCCTGGACTTTTCCCTTTCCAGAGATACAGACAATGCTATTGTTTCCATCTTAAAAATATATCCACCCTCTCAGCTTTCTCTCCTCCTTCAATGCTACACACTAGGCCCAGTCACCAGCAGCTCCCACCTGGATTACTCCAATAGTCACCTAACTTATTCATCTGTTTCCTACCTTCCCCCAGCTCTCTCTCCCCAACTTCAGTCTAGTCCCAAACTCTGTTCACCCGCAGTGGCTCCCCATTTCACTCAGAGTAAAACTGTAGTGCTCCTGGTAGCCTAACAGATCCTGAATAAGATAACCCCTCCCGCCGAAACTGGTTTGGCTCAGTGGATAGAGTGTCAGCCTGGGGACTGAAAGGTCCTGGGTTCGATTCTGGTCAAGGGCATGTGCATTGGTTGCGGGCACATCCCTGGTAGGGGGCGTGCGGGAGGCGACTGATTGGTGTTTCTCTCTCATCGACGTTTCTGACTTTCTGTCCCTCTCCCTTCCTCTCTGTGAAAAATCAATAAAAATATATATTTAAAAAAAAGATAACCCCTCCCATCTAGATGGTATCGTTTACCTTCTTGCCTTTCCTCCCTCTGCTCCAGGACTCTTGACTCTTCCTCAACACACTAGACATCCCTCTTTAGGGCCTTTATACTGCTGTTCCCTCTGCTGAAATATACTTCCCCAGATATCCATAGAGCTGGCTCCTTCATTTCCTTTAATTTTGATACACATGTCACCTGGCCACTCTATATAACATTTTTAAAGTCCCACACCCATCCTTGGCACTTCATCTCCCTTTCCTATTTTGTTTTCTCTCTTGTATTTAACACTTGCTGTCTTCTAGTATATGTTAGGTTCCAGGAAACTCGCAATCTGTGCCCACAGCTGTATTCCCAGTTCCTAGCACAGTGCCTGGCAGGGAGTATCTGCTCAGTAAATGTTATAAGATTCTGTTTTCCTGGAATTTTCTGGAAACTGTGGGGGCCACAAGATTGTACATACACACAGGGAAAGGGTCCCATAGCTTTCATTTATTTCATTGCATTCTAAGGAGGTTTATGATGTGAACAAAGTTTAAGCAGGATGGAGGTCAGGCAAGCATCTTTCTATTTGTACCTTGAAACCAGCCTAGAATCATGTCATTCAGTGGAACTATGGCCCAGGTGTGCTGTGGTTCCTTTATTTACTATTGGAAACAGAGGTTATCTTGTGGATGTCATCTTGAGTATCCCCGAGATGGATGGAGAAATGGGAGAGGAGGCCAGAGACAAGTGGGGTGAGGACTTTCTCCACACTGAGTGGATAACTATGAGACTCCTTTGTCACCCAATATGTGGAGCAAATCTTGAGCTAACAGCATATCTCTTTCCATTTTCTGAGGCTTCCATGTGCTTTATCTTCATGAGCCCATGTGCCAGATGAGGTGTAGGACACCATTATTTCCACATTCTAGATAAGGAAATGGGGGACTCAGAGAGGTGAAAGGACATGTCCAGTGTCGCAAACTTTGAGAGTTGCAGAGCTGTAATCATTGGGCCTCAAAGCTTGGCCTTCCTATTTCTTCCATGTGGCCACTCATGCTTAGTATGTGCAGTCCTGGTGAGGAAAGGAATCCTGCAGAGGTTTCATGAGGCTGCCTTTCTCCTGGGGGAATCTTCTGGCTCTGTTGCTGAAGGCTGCCAAGCAAAGGGTTGGACTTGATCTATGGGTGTTCAGAGGTACCATATAAGTCCAATGTGGGCCTGCCATTGGTCTGACCCCCGCCTGGAGATTGAAAACAACCAGCAGCCATCTGTCATTAATAATAAACTTATACTAAGTTTTCCCAAATTCATGTAATGAGTATCTGCAGCATCTGGAATTCTGTGTGTGGACTGCACAAGTCAGGGTCCATAGAGAACAGGCATGCTGACTTTAGGTAAGAAGCATCCGTCCAATTGCTCTGTTCATGGTTACTCCATTGCTCTAGAACCACCTAAGGCTCCCTATTGCTGACAGTACTCAATCCCAATCCCTCAGCCTGGCATTCAAGATACTCTATCAGCTGGCCCCAGCCTCCATTGGCTTTATCTCCTGGTGCTTTCACATATGACTCCTGGTCTCCTGCCTCGCTGGACTACTGATTAGACACCAAAACAATTATCAGTTCTTCCAATCTCCCACCTTTGCTCACGTATTTCCCTTGCCTTGAATGCTAGCTGAGGGGATAATCTCAAAAGCCTCCTGCTCTGTGAAGCCTGGTCTGAGTCCCATTGCAGCACAGATTCCCTCTGTCCTTGGCTAGTCATAGCCCTGTCTGTATCTCTGACTCTATAGACCTTCACCCTCAACTCTTCTTGTTCCACCGTTTTACCAGAGACTTGTGGGGTTCCCTTGAAGCCTCCCAGATGAACTTATGGCTGACCTGTGACTACGGTGAAGGAAGTTAGGAGTGCCCTCTGGATGGCAGAATATGAATCCAGTGGGAGAAAATGGGGTGATGAATATGGCAGACTCAGCATGAGGCTATTGGTTGTGCCCAACTGAAGGTCATCCCTTTTACCTGACTCTCCCCTAGCTCCCAGCCCCCAGCAATCATGCCCCAGTCATGCAGAGGCCACCCACTCCTAACCCAGGCTTTGAGCTCTAGGTTCCTGAGCATTTACTCAGGGCTTATTGGCTCCTCCTCTGCATACAGTTATGACCCCAGAGGTGACCTGTGTTCTCTGACCACAGCAGACTGAAGGTTATAACCAATAGGAATCAAGACAGACAAATGCCAGTGGGGAGGCCAAAGGTGGTGACTTCCCCATGTAGATAAAGCACAACTTGATCGGGGAGATTAGAGGCCTGGGTTTACATCCAGGTTCTGCCAAGCTTCAGATATCTCATTTGTCAAATGGGAGTCATAGTGGTCTTCCCTTACTGGGGTGTAACTGGGGTTGAAGCCTCTAATGAATGATACCACTCTTGGCAGGGTGCCTGGCTCATAGGTCATTAGTCCTCAAAGAAGAGGCTACTGTATGGATTATTATGACAAACATCCCCAAAGACAGGAAGCAAGTGTGAAGTCTAACAAGATGAAACATATTAGAATGAAAATTCAGTCCCCACACCCTGCAGGTACAAACATATGATGATAATGTGCAAACTGTGTTTTTGATATGTCTGGCAAAAGGTGAGTCTATGCCAGATGAGTCTGTCCAAGATCAGGACACTTGTGGGGGAACACATGGCATTTTTCCCTTGAGGGATGGAAGAGTGCCACTGGGAAATAAGTCCAATTATTTCTCTTCATTGTATTCCTAATTTTAATTTTCTTGGGGACATTGGGGGTGGTAAGCATTTTTGAGAATCACAGTGGAAACAAATGGGAAATTGTTAAAATATTGATTGTAATTTCCTGGAGACTTCACTGATTTAACAAATAGGAACCTTTAAGAAAAAAGCCCTCATTAGCAAGCAAGCAGTTAATTAAGGGGCTGCAGGACAGCTGCATTGATTTCATCATGAAACTAGAAAATTGTGGCAACAAGTCAATTTTCCTCCAAAGCTTCTTGCTTACCATGAATGCCACTTCTAGAATGCATAGGCAATACCATCAAAGCATAGATAAGGATGAGAAATGGTTCTCTAAACAGAGATGGAAAAATAATTTAGGGAATTAATATAAATCCAGATGTCTACCAGTTTTCCTCTTGCACCATACATACAACGGAAAGACATTGTTAAAGCTTTTATATAGAATAAAGCATGTAAATGGCTTGCTAATTATTACTCTTTATGCAATGACATTTTTTTCAGCTAGTATTGTAAAATTAAGTATACTGCAACTACTAATAATTAATTTTGCTATTATTATTTTAGGCAACCATCTATTTTTATCAAGAGTACAAGCATGTCTTAACTAGTCTCCTTGTCTCTAGTCTTGCCCCTTCCAGTGCACCTTCTTCACAGCTGCTAGGTAAATTTCTAGAATATAAATCTTACTTCATTTCATCCTTGCTTAAAATATGTCCATAGCTTCTTATTATCCTCAGGGAAAATCTCTTGCTCCAAAATTTCCAAATCTCTTAGTCTGCTTTGGCTGCTGTAACAAAGTACCAACAACTAGAGAGCTTAAACAACAGAAATGTATTATCCCTAGTTCTGGAGGCTCAAGTCTAAGATTAAAGGGTCGGTAAGGTTTCTTCTGAGGGCAGTAAGGGAAGGATCTGTTCCAGGTCTTTTTCCTTTTATCTCTTTACATTGTCTTCCTTCCATGCACACCTTTGTGGCAAAATTTCTTCCTTCTTATGAGATCATCAGTGATATTAGAGTAAGGTCCGCCCCAAACCAGTATCACCACGCCTTAATTTAAATAATTATTTTTGCAATTATCCTATCTTAATAATAAAAGGCTAACATGCAAATGGTAGTCACACCATGACACTGTAACAACCAATCAGGAGGGACTTGAGGCCCCGCCCCTTGCCCCAAGCTGGAGGACCTGAGGCCATTCCCCCTGGCCCTGGACCTAAGGTTGTGCCTCCCACTCTGGCACCAGGATGTGAGGCTACATCCCCCAACTGGCAGGTCTTGACAGGGGTGGGGTCGGCAGGGTCTTGGTGTCACCCAATGGGGGTGGGGCCAGCCAGATACTTCTATTATAGAGAAAGGACAAATAGCAGTATTAAAATATTCCCTCTAATTAACTCCCTTTTAATGTGCAAGAATTTTATGCACTGGGCCAGTAGTTTCCAAGTAAAGACACATTCTGAGGCACTTGTGGCTAGAATTTCAACATACAAATTTTTGTGGGACACAATTCAACCCACCACAGTCTGGTCTCTGGCCCCCAAAAGTTTGTGTCTTTGTCATATGCAAAACATACTCAAAATCCCATTCCACCATCCCCAAAGTCTTAACCCATTTCAGTAGCAACTCTCAGTCCAAAATCTCATCCAAATGTCATTTAAATTAGGTATGGGTGAGACTTGGGATAAAATTCACCCTGGGCCCAAATTCATCTCTACTGTGAACCTGTGAAATTAAGCAACAAGTTATCTGCTTCCAAAATGTAATGATGAGTATGGCAGTTATTTTTATGTGTCACTCCACTGGGCTAAGGGATGCTAAGAGAGCTGATAAATCTTATTTCTGGTTGTGTTTGTGAGGGTATTTATGGAAGAGATTAGCATTTGAATCAGTAAACTGAGTAAAGAGATCAACTCTCAACCCCTTTAGTGAGGCTCCAAATGTAACAGAAAAGCAAATAAAGGCCACATTCCTTCTCTCCTACTGAACTGTGATGTCCTTGGACTTTGGAGCTCCTAGTTCTAGGACCTTCAGAGTCTGGGGCTTACACCCGTGGCCCCCTAGTTATCAGGCCTTTGGACTCAGACTGAATTACAACACTGGCTTTTCTGGTTCCCCATGTTACAGATGACAGATTGTTGGACATCTTGGCCTTCATAATCATATGAGACAAACCTATCACAAATTCCTCTATCTATCTATCTATCTATCTATCTATTTATCTATTATTATTATCTTATTGGCTATGTTTTTCTGCAGAACCTTGACTAATACAGGCATAGGATAGATATTCCAGAAGAGAGACATCAGAAAAAAAAAGGATTATGGGTCCTGAGGAAGTCTGAAACCTAGCAGGGAAATATCCATTCAATTTTAAGGCTTGGGAATGATTTTCTGGCTCAATGACATGTCCTACCAAACCTTCACAAAGATAACTCCTGTGGTGGACACAACAAACAATTGGTTGTTCTGAACTATTGTTTTTATTCACACCTCCTTGCTTCGCCCACTGTGTTCCCTTGGGTCAATAGAGGGCCAGGCTTTCCCAGTTTACTTGGGGATCTCCTATGCTGCCTGAAAGCTTATGTATTATTTCTCAGTTGTGTGGCCTTTGGTGATTTTCTTCCTCCCCAAGGCCAAGAGAAGAAGTTGCCCCTTTACCAAAAAAAAAAAAAAATGCCTCTGACATCTGAGCTGATTCCAGTGCATCTTCGCCATTCTGGCCTGTAACTACAGATCCACTGTCTCCCACTAGACTAGGTACTGCTTGATTCCAGGCACGAACTCTCCTTTATCCTGTCTTTTTCTGCACAGGCTGAGGCCCAGAACTGCTGTGCAGTGTATAAATGCCTGTGTGTCTGAGTTATTGGCTGCACAAAGAAGCCTTTTCTGAACACCTCATGTACACAGAGAACTGGACTTGGGCTGTACACTGTTGGAGGAACAAGAACAAACCATCTCATAGTCATTAGAGACAACAGATGTACCATACTTGAGAGCTGCCCTTAGCAGCAGGTGCTGACACCTGACACATAGTAACTCATGGGACCCTCACACTGCCCCTATGATAAATTTCACACAATAGCAGAAAAACAAGTAGCCAGGAGCCAACCTGATTTCAATCCAAGCTTTGCTACTTACCCAGCTGTGTGACATTGGTTAGCATGCTTACCCATTCTGTGCCTCTATAAAATGAGCTAAGCGGGGTACCTACCCCATGAAGTTGGAGTGAGGAGTCAGTGAATTAATATCTGTCAGATGTTAGCTGTCAACAGGTGTAGCCGTTGCTGCTGAATATGCTTGCTGAGCACAAAGCCTGCTCATCTTCCAATAACAGGGCCTCTACAACTCTCAAGTGCTGTACATCTGTCCTATACATGAAATAACTTCAATGCACCAACAGGCAACATGAACAAATAAATGTGTATTGGAGGGATCCCCTAAAGAGCCAGTGTTGCACGGTGTCTGATGGTGGTAGCAGTGTCATCAGATGATTAGAGGACTGGCCTGGGAGGCAATATCACAGGTTCTTGGCTCAGTCCTAGTCCAACATGGGAGCTGGGACCAGATCCTGTCCCTCTCTCTTTGCTTCAATTTCTAGCTCTCTCTTGGGTTTGAACCTCCCATCTGGAACATTTTCCAGAAAGGCCTCCATCTTGCCCTGGTGGCTGAGAGACCAGTTCTGGGCCTAAGTGGCTGCCAGTTGTGTTGAAGCTGTAGTTATGTGCCCCATCCTGCCTTTTGCATAGAATGTTTGCCAGCAAAGAAGCCCTGGTGCCTTGGGAATGAGTACAGATGCCACCTGGTGCAATTTGATTAACTGAATGAAAGGACAAGGAAATGGCTTGCTGTTCTTTCCTGTGAGCTGGGACTTTTGTCTCCTAAGCCCCTTTTCCTTAGTGCAGAGACAAGTGTGGCCAGAAGATCCTTTACTACCCAAGTGCATTCTCCCTGGGCACTTCACCACTCCCCTAAGCACTTCAGTACCTAGGATACAGAGCAGTATTCTTGCCCCTGAGATGCTGCCCAAGGCACTGCCAAGGTAGCAATATAAGGGCATTTACAATATTGGTCATTTGCCAGGAGGAAAAGAGTGTGTACTTTACATATGACTGAAATGTCCCTGCTGTTCAGAGAAAGGATATTCAGAGAAGACAAAACCAATGCCTTTTTTAGTGGCCAAACTTCCCTCTTATTGCTGTGTGCGGGCAAGAAGATGCCCACAGTCAGATCACACAGGCTGGTGTCACGTTGCATCAATGGCAAAACAAATGGCTTTAGTCATCAAATCCCCTGGACCTAGTGGCAGATGCTTGGCTGGCTATGAGGGCCATGGTGCCCTGCTTTAGAGCTGTGACATTCTAAACAAGATAGACATGGTGCCACACTGACCCTTACAGCAGATATCTAGAAGCTTCCCACAGGTGGCCATACACAGCTCAAGACTCCTCTCCATTCTGCCCCTGACGCTAGCCCTGTCCTACTGAAATCCTCCTTCCCAGGATATGTTATTGTTCATTCCTGCACCCTGGCCTTGTCTGTGAAGCCACTGCTACACAGTAGCTTCTTATTCCTGAAGAGCAAACATGGCAGTGTGCCACCTCATAGGCACCTCCTCTACCATGCCATTCAATAGGCTCAGTGAGGCTGGTGGAATCAAAGCAGAAGCCTTGAGAAGCTTCTGTAGCCCAAAGAAGCTACAGCCATGAGGAATCACATTTCTCTAATAGAATGAACAGCATGCAGAACATTTCCTAACCGAGACATAGGCCAGGACCAGCTAGATGTCCCCTGATAAACTCCATGCCAACTCCTTCTGCTCTCTACTCAGGGCTTGTTCCTGCTAATGAAATGGCTATTTTGTCTGTGTAACATTACTTAGCGATTTACTAGTGATTATTGATCTTCAATTGTGGTTTCCTGGGACTGTGGGATGGAGCAAATCAAAGGCATCCTGCCTGTGGATCTCCATTCATTTGCTTGAGGCCATGGGTTCAGATGCAAGCAGCTCATCCATTGCCGAAAGCACTGAGAGACACAGCTCTTGCTGCTTTTGGCAGCTCTTTCCCCCTCCCCCCCCTCACCATCTCCTGAAGAACCCTCCATCTCACTTCCTTTAGAGCCCCAGCAACAGATGAGGTTAGACATCTGTAGATTTAAGTGGATGATTTAATGTTTTTTCATGGTCCTTACCAGATCCTGTTCCCATCTTCTAGGATTCACTCTGCCTTCTTGTTCCGCAAAGGCCTCACTCCTTTACTCCCTGTTAAAGAAGTCCTACTTCTTCTAAATAGGAAGTACATTGTCCTTCAGCTTGAAAAGTGGTGATTTCCATTCCCTGGCAGGAAGGAAGCAGAATCCTCCCAGCCAGTAGTCTTTATAGCCTGTGGCTTTGGTCCTTCCCTCCATCAGAATTATTACGTCTGGAATCTTAAACCAGCTGGTCCAAATCCTTTGCAAACCTCTCCATGACTTCCAGCTCCAGTCTCCTGTCTGAGAAGGTGAAAGTACTCTCACATTCTCTCCCAAGGGTCTTCTGAGCACCTTTGCTCCAGCACCACAATAGTCATAGAAGAAAGTCTGTTAAAAAAAAAATAAAAGGTAGAACCATGGATACCTCGTATATACCATATCCAATCCACTTAACCCCGCCTATCTCTTATTTCAGCCACCTCTGAAGCAACCAGTTTTTTGTTTTTTTTCTGCGTGGGGTACAACAAAATTGATGCATAATGTAGCTTAACAGCAGCTCACCTCGAGCTTGCATCTCATGCCTCTATCCCAGGAAGAGAGAGGGTCTATGCTTTTGACAATGCCAGGGGAACTTTTCTGGTATGTGGGCATGCAGGGGAGCTAAGTTTCAATGAAAGGAAAGTTCTGCATATGGGGAAAGGAGACAACGTTTTCATTGTTTCCTTTTAACCCCCGCCTCCCTGCTATTTCTGACACATACTTTATTTGGCTTCTCTGAGGGTTTTATGGACTGAAGCAGCCAATCACACATTAAAATGCATAATTAGGTATCATGGACTTGCTTTGGTTCTTCTTCCTTTCTTATTTTGCCCAACCCCATCTCTAACTCCTGATCTCTGGGATAACATTCCCAATTAAGATATTATATAGTAGAGGCCTTGTGCATGGATTTGTGCACCAGTGGGGTCCTCGGCCTGGCCTGTGGGGATCAGGCTGAAACTGGCTCTCTGACCTCTCCAGAGGGGTCCCGGATTACAAGAAGGAAGTTCTCAGGTGATGCCCCCTGGAATCTGGCTCCCTCCTCTCTTCTTCCAATGTTACATCACTTTCTTTCTGTACCTGTCTTGCTTCTTTCATCTCACTTTACCCTAAGTTTGGTGGTAACTGACCACTTGTGGGTATTTAGCTGCAAAATGCAATTATTTAGCAAACAGGATTTACTTAGCCTGGAATCTAGTTGGTCTAGGGCAGGACCCTGCTCGGTATCAGGCTCCTGCGCTTGCCCTACCCCTGTGGTTGCAGGAACCTCCTTCTTCCCACCTGAGCTGCTCCTTTCTCTCCTTCCCTCCCTGGTGGTTGCCTGCTGGTGCTACTGTGCCCCAGAAGGAGGGAAGCCTTGGCTGGTTTCTCAGCTGAGAGTGGTAGCGAGAAAATTCACTGCCACCACTGGAAATTGATATTAAGGGAATAGGCCAGTACGCGCACAACCAGTAGGTCCTGCATGTCTCACATTTAGCTAATTGAGTCAAAAAGTTTCTGTGAGGACCAGACCCATGACCTCTGCAATGGGCTAGAGGCTGGGTTAGGAGCCAGACGTAAAGTGGAGAGCCAATGGGCTAGAAGACCAGTACATGTGCACCAGTGGGGTCTCTTGGCCTGGCCTACAGGGATCAGGCCAAAACTGGCTCTCTGACATCCCCTGAGGGGCCTGTATTATGAGAGGATGATTCTCAGATGACATACCCTGCAATTGAGAACCCTTCTCTCTGGTTCTGTATGTGTCACCAGAGAACCACAGCTGCCAAGTCACCACAGCTCAGCAGCTCCTTCATTGAGAATCTGCCTCCTGGTGGTCAGTGCATGTCATAGCTACTGGGTTCGATGGTCAGCCGGTTGGCAGGTTGCTTAGGCTTTTATATATATAGATAGCCCTCAGTTGATTGGAGCATTGTACTGTACACCAAAAAGGTTACACACTTTATTCCTGGTCAGGGCACATAGCTAGGTTGTGGGTTCAGGGCATATATGGGAGGCAACTGATAGATGTTTCTCTCTCACATTGATGTTTCTCTCTATCTTCTCTCTCTCTCCTTCTCTTTTTGAAATCAATAAAAACATATTCTTGAGTGAATATTAGAAAAAAAAGAGATATTACCTATAAGTCTATGTTTTGTGCTCTGATTTATGGGGAACCAGAGACTTTGTACTACAAAAAGCCTTAGAAATACTGAGGATGGGATTCTGGAACTGGATATCCTACTAAGTTACATGGTAATACAGAGCCCATTTCTGGTGGGAAAAGGTCTGGCGATAACCCCTGACATGTAGCAGCTTCACAGTTATCTAGACTGTCACTTGTGAAAAATGTGGTTATGTGACAGTTGTAGCTTTCAAATAGCATGGGACAATGGTACTCATAATGATTTGGAGATTGTCTGGCTTTTGTTACTTTGAGAATCTTGCAATAAAAAATGACAAACTTGGGTCAAACAACCATCAATTTAAAACACCCTGTGAAAGCTAGAGGGCCTCTATGGAAATTTTTAAAAGGATCCTCATCTTCTGCAGCAGGACAGACCTTGATGAAAATCAGGCAGAAATTGTGAGAATAAAGTGTTACAGACAACATTGAATACAGACTCAGTAGTTTCCTATATCAAGGTCTAGATGGGAAAACTGGGAACTTGAGACCAAGGTTGGAAATATTTTGGTAGATAAGCCTGAGAATCTTGAAGCCATATTCTCCAGGACCCTCCATGCTGACAGCCTCTTTCCTTTTGCCAGAGGAGAACAGATTGGCCCTGTGTGGAAACTCTGCAATGACCTCACCTGATACAGGTGAATTGCAAGATGATGCTCTTCTTCCTCAAGACCCACCTCTGCCATCTCTCATTGGCTTCAGGCTGATAACCAGGGTCATATATCAGTTTAGCCCAACTTTGGAAGTACAGTACTTGTTCTTAAAGAAAACAGCTTCCATGCTAAAGGAATTACAGAAATGGATTAATATGTGCAAGCAAGAATTGTGAGAAGACTTATGGGAGTTAAATGTTGAAGGTGTTGGACCCAGGGAGTAGACAGAGGAGAATTTATTGACATAGTGGCACTCACTTGTGCCCATGGATTCAGTGTTCAAAAACATTAGGAATGGGTCCTAATGCTCTGTTAAAATGACTTCTTGATACTTGGACATGACAAAAATCTATAATAAATGATCTGGGGCTGCTATAATGTTCTTGGTATAGCATCAAAGAAAAAATTATAATGATCAAAGAGTTCTAGAATAGATTTATTATGTAATACCAAAGAACCTACCATTTGATTGTGTTCCTCAATCTTTGGGTGGCCCAAAGAACATTTCCTTTACCAAGTCAATAGGTGAGAGAGACACTAGCATATTTGAGAAGCTTAGTAGATAGCTGTCTGCTCTAGGTTGAGTTTATAGTATGTGATACCACTATGAAACTGGGTTCCATGATATCAGTAAAGATTATGTGATTCTGGAATGGGAGAAGCAAGGTGGCAATATTTAGCCATTATCTTAATGGGAAGCAGAGTTAGAGTTGCAAACAAGGTACTATACCTAAAAGGATATGTGTGATGGCCAACAGACCATTGTGTTCTTAGGACATATAAATGGAGAGATAACTAGGATGTCACTTAATTAGTATAATTTTTTAAAAAGAAAATGAGCAGAAGGCAGATATCAGTCACCACAATGCAAAACTCAATTTCTTACCCAGTTTCCAGATCCACATCACTTCTCCAAAACAGAGCCCAGATTTAAAAAACAAAAACAACTATATACTCATGGATAAACAGTACTGTGCCACCCCAATAATAAGTGACAAATCTTACCATAAAGGAACCTGAGGAAATTTGTGAGTAAACTACTTATACTTTTCAAGAACTGTTGGATACAGGGTTTGAGCTTATCAGGAAACCCAAAGTGCCATCATGGTTTTCTTGTTAGGGTTGAGACTTCTTGAAATATGTAATAAATATTTCTGGCCCAATGGTCTAATGGGTCTATGGGTCTACTCCTTGGTAATTTTCGTGGCTTCCAAGTATATGAGTGAGGTAGATATTTTTAGCAAGTAGAAGAATCCTCATATTGGTATCTGGACTTGTGGAGTAAGAATATTTTGATAGGAAAAATCATGTGGAAAGCACTGAAACTGTCTGTCCCCACAGCCAAGTTAGTAAATCAGGAATAAGACTAGGAGAAATTGCAAAAATTAGTTCCATTATCAGACTTAAAGGATGCAAGGGTATTGGTCTCGATTATATACTTGTTCAATTTCTGGTTCCAACAGAAACTGGATGGATTATGGCAGAAGATGGTGAACTGCTTACTGTAAACTTAACTAGGTGGTTACTCCAGCTGTGGCTGCACTGTTGGATGTGCTTGCTATCTTTACTAAAGCATACCAAAACATCCTTTGGCATTTGATGCATGGCTATTGGTCTGGAGAATGCATTATTTTAATTCTTATCAGTAAGTGGGATTAAAAGTAATTTGCCTTTACATGAGAAGGTCAGCAGTACATATTCACTATTTTACCCCAGGGCTAAGTAAAATCTTTGTTCTCTACTGTCACAATGTAGTCTGTAGGGGCTTAATCTGCTTGATTTTTCATAGACCATCACACTGGTTCATCATATTGATGCCAACTGGACCCGACGAACATCAAATGACAAGTATCTCAGATGTTCTTGTAAAACACACGCAAATAAGAAAATGGCAGACAGACCCCAAGATACATGGGCCTGCCATGTCAATGAGATTTGTAGGAATCTAATGAAGTAAATCATGCTGTGACATCTCCTTAAAAAATGGCTAGATTAGTTTACCTTGAATCACCTACCACGAAGAAAGAAACATGGCACTTAGTGGGTCTTTTTGGATTTTGGAGGCAGCATAGAATGCAGTTGAGAGTTTTGCTCCAAGATATTTATTGGCTTGTTGAGAAGTTGTTACTTTTGAGTGGGATTTAGAGCAAGAAATGGCTGTGCTGTGGTCCCAGGCTGAAGTACTGATATAAGCTACTCTACATCTTAAACCTAATGACTTACCAGGTCCAGCGGTGCTAGAGGTATCTGTGATAGACAAGGATGCTGTGTGGAGTCTTT
Source organism: Lasiurus cinereus (assembly GCA_011751065.1). Classification (NCBI taxonomy): domain Eukaryota; kingdom Metazoa; phylum Chordata; class Mammalia; order Chiroptera; family Vespertilionidae; genus Lasiurus; species Lasiurus cinereus. The sequence goes on from JAAGEH010000015.1 coordinate 1,937,162, forward strand.
GTCAAGGTCTTATAGCAGAGTCACAGTACAAACTCCTAACGTTTGGGAGCAAGATTGTGCCTTCTGTGCCAGAGAGTTCTCCTTTTATAAAACAGCTTTCAGTCAATACCTACACATGTGCACCTGATTCTTGGGGGAGTTAATTCCTGATGAAATAACTACTTCTTTTTTTTTTCCACCCTACATTTCATATTACTTCATAGGTTGTTCCATAAATTCAAGCAGCTAGTTGCCTTTCACAGCAGCTAGCTTTATAAACATGTTCATGTATTGACTTTCCTTCCTTTTTCGCATTGTTCCCCTGCCCCTCACTCCTGCTGCCTGGGGTTATTCTCTTCCCCAAAATATTCACACATAAGCCTTTGCCTCTGATTTGACCTGGGGGAATATAAGCCAAGGGAATAGGCACACATCTGCCCTCACTGAGTTTTCAGACAGGTTGGGGAGACAAACATAGAGCATATATATATATATGTGGTGCAATGTGCCCCATACAGAGGCTGCGCACAGTGGAGTAGGTGTATAGGAGATGGTGGAAGTCTTGTGTTATCTGTGAGGTAGAGGTTTAGAATAGGTTCCCTAAATTGTGAAGGTTCAGCTGATGAATGAAGGATGAGCAGAAGGTTTGTCAGGAGAAAGAGGTATGGGCCAGTGTTTTTGTGGGGGGGAGTGTTTTTACAGGGTCATGGGAGGAGGGGATGTTTCAGCCTTTGAAGCAGACGTGGTTGTGGGGATGGGGGGATGTGGAGGTAATCACAACAGAACACTCTTTCTAGAAGACGTGAGGTCCTAGAGGAGATAGGACAAGATGGGATCCAGGACTCAGGAGATGGGTCACCATGCACAGGGGAAGAAGCAGCCCCCCTTTTCCCTCTGAGATGAATAGAGAGAAGGGAGAGAAGGAAGGGAGGCTTGCAGTGATTTTGAAGTGACAAGAATGATGGAAGCTTCAAGTTGGATGACCTTGGTCTTCTCTGCAAAGCCTGAGCTGAGCATAGTGCTGGCAGAGGCAGGTGGATCAGGGACTGGAAGAGGCTGGTGGTGAAGGCTTTCGACAGCTGCTTTAGGGAATTCCAGAGGGATTGAGTTGAGGAGGGAGTGTGCATGCCCTACCTGCCTGTCAGACTGGAGAGGACTTTGCATAGAAGAAGACCCTGGGATGTTTGCTGAATGTAGGGTGGGTTTTCCTTTTGTAGCCTGAGTTGCTGACAGTTCACACTTAACTTCCATTTGACCCATGCTTGGTTCTTTTTCTTACTGCTACACCCACTGTCTCAAATGCACCCCCTTTTCCCACCATGGAACCTTTGCATGACTTGTTGCTGTGCAAGCAACAACTGGTCTTAGATCCCCCCAAGCCACAACCCACATTCTTTAAATCGCAGATCAGAGCTCCACCCCTAAGAAGCTATCTTTGTGATTAATACCAACCATTCTCAAATCTCTCACTAGAAACCCCAGACTGACCCTCTTGTCCAATGCACTCCTATAATTCCTCTTACTTTCCGAATTTAGCCACTGCCAAAAGATGACAAATACCTTTTTTCAGAGCCCTTATTAGAAGGCCAGCTCTGAAAGCAAGGGCTAAGTCTCCTGGCCCCTGCAACTCACACCTAGGCAAATAAGAACTATCCAGACTTCCAGATATCCTTGAGGATGTGTATAAAAGATTGTCAGAAGTGAGCCCCATCCAGGCCATTCTATGGATTAAGCCAACTCTAAACACTCTTAACAATTCCAGGGAGCACTTTAGCTCATTCACAGACCCTTGATTTGGATACAGATATTGTGTACACATATGTGTGCATGTGTATGTGTTTCTGTGTGTTTTTCTGGGAAGAAGTCCCATAACTTTTCTTCAAAAATATCTCTAATCCCCCAACAACCCAGAACCACTTCTGCAAACTTTCTTGGTGGACAAAATCTGCAGGGGGGGCTGCACCTCACTACACAACTCATCTGTGGTAAGAGTGTCAAATGTAAATAGTCAAAAAGTTATACTCTCAAGTCCTTGGGCCACTGCCAAGGGTATTATGACCACATATACTTATTTGCACTCAGCCAGAATCCCATCTGTGAGTTATAACATCCCAATTAGTGAATAACAATTAACAGGAAGCTGACCAGGTTTATAAGTCTTGAGTAAATAAATAAATACATAAGTAAGTAAGTAAATAAATAAATAAATCCTAACCTGTTGGAGCTAGAAGACCATGTAAAGGCTAGTAAGTCCAATATTTTCAGAAACGTGTTCTGCAGAGCATGAGTTTTACCAGAAGTGAATAGAATAGCTGTACTAAGAAAAGATGATGGGAGCAGGGGGGCAATGGGGAGATATGTATACGTGTAACACAATAAAAAAGAAAAAGAAGAAATAGAAGAAAAGATGATGCTGAGATAAAAAAAAAGTTTAGGAAATTCTGGGTTAAACAACATAAAATGTTTCTTTTTCTAGAACTAATCACTAATCAGAGTCTTCATTAGATCATGAAGGCTTTGAATTTTTCAGGAGAGAGATCAAGTGTTTCCAAACTGTATTTAAAGTATTATGGCATTCCTTTGCAGAGGATCTGGCAGAACAGTTTTCTGTTGACCAGGTTTGCATCAGAAGCCATTTTCTGAGATTTGGGAAGTTTCCTTCACCCGCTTCTTAATTAGAGAACTCCGCTGAGCATATGAGCTTCCATGCACTGTCAACTCCCTTAGCCCAAGTTGTAAAATGTTTATTCTAGGATCCCATGTGCAGTGCTTACTTGTGTCCCAGATGCCACCTCAAGCACTTTACAGTTACTCATTGTCCCAGACAGGGTTCTCCAGAGAAACTGAGGCAATAAGATATAAATAAGTAAGGACTATATTGAGGAACTGGCTCATGGGATTGTGGGGACTAGCAATTGTAATATTCCCAGGACAGGCCAGGAGTTGATGCTGCAGTCTTGAGGCAGAATTTCTTTTTCCTCAGGGAAACCACAGTTTTGCTCTCAAGGCCTTTTCACTAATTAGGGCAGGTGGCTAGCTAACAACAAAGGCAGGACCTTAACACAGGTAGCTTAGAGCAGTCACACGTCTCAGAGCAAGCAGCCCCCTGGTTCTCAGGTCAGGTTTTGGCTCAAGGCCAGCCACAGTCTCAGGCTGAGGGGGACTGTCACTCACCCCCTAGATTTTCCACTGACAAGAGATGCTCCTACTAAGGTTGCATAAGTTTGGCACATGTCTGTGCCAGGCATGCAGGGCTTTACTTGCCTGTGTGTTTGTTGGAAAGTGTCCCCAGGTTCTGTTTCCTGGGCATGTGTGCTCAGGTCCAGGAGGTAAAGGAGACACAGACTTGCTGCTTGGTTGACTATGGAACTTCGTTGTCCCTTTACTTCCAAGCACTACTCAGGAGCTATTCTAAAGTCTGAAACACTAGGTTCTTGTCCCAATGCATGTCCCACTAGGACCTCAAGCCAGGATCAGGAGCTCTAAACTTCCCAAACAGGTATGCTTCAATGAAATGTCCAGAAGTGTTTTTCATGCTGGCCATTGGGATATTGACCAATGAATAACCATACTGGTTATTCCACTGCAGGTATAGTACCCTGATGAAGACCTAAGCTCAGATGAGGCTGGGACGTAGTTCCTTGGTTTGGGCCTGACATGGAACCTTCTAAAGAGGCCTGCCCTCTCCCTGGAGAAGCATCACATGATCGCACTCATTGGGGGATAATAAAGATCATTATAAACTGATGAACAAAAGGATAGATACAGAGACAGTAAAGCTTCAAACAGACTGTGAAATTACAGCAGGAAGATTAAAGTTAGGTGAGGTAGATAAGAGATCAATCAAAGGACTTGTATCTATGCATATAATCATAACCAATGAACATAGACACTGGGGGGTTGGGGTATGCCTGGGAGGGAGGGGGGCAATGGGAAGATATGTATAAAAAATTAATTAAAAAAAAAGAGGCCTGCCCTCTCCCTGGATTTAGTGATTCTATCTGTATGATGATAGAGGAAGATTAGAATGATTCTTAGTAGCTCTCCATCTTAAAACTGGTCTTCAATAGCAGAGTTTGAAGCCACTTCCTGTTCTTTCTCAGGAACTGATACATTTCAGAAGGTGCTATTGAGGACACTTTTTCTGAAGTTGGGTGTCAGGAGCTGGCTATAGACAGTTCATAGCTAGGTATTATTTATATACATTCTGACATAAAACAATCCCAAACCAAAAACCTCTAATAGGGCAAGCCATGGTAGGAGCAAGGGATGGCAGTTTTGAGACAAATATGACTTGGGAGGAATTGGGAACTTTAAGAGATGCAGCCTCTAAGATTCTTCCCTTTATCCTTTTCTCTCTCCCTCTTTTCTTCCTTTCTCCCTTATTCTTTGTTCTCTCCTTCTCTCCTTTTCTCCCTTTATTGCTGTTTGTCATCTGACCCCAGGCATAGGTCAGCTCAAACAGCTGAACACGGACAGCAGGCATGCTCTCTTAGCTCATTTGGGGAGGGTCTGAACAGCAACATTCCACTCCTGCCTCCCCCTCACATTTAACACACACACACTGCCTCATTATTACGAAAGAAAAATGCCAGGATTCCAAGGCAAAGTACAAATGTGTGTTGACCTTGGGGCCCCAGATCTATAGTAGCAGCTTGTCCTCAAAGCAGACGACTACACACAGTGTGCTGCAAGCTTCAGTTTCTCTTTTTTTCAGGGCCTCAAGGTGGCTCATCCTTGGACCTCAACTTGTAGGGAATGCAAGTGACACCCTGGAAGTTGGCCCTGGCTAACACCAAGTTTAGAAGGGATAGTTAGCCCAGCCAACACATTCTGGGAACTACCTTTGGCTGGAATATCTCAGGAAGAAGAGTCTAGAAGACAATTTTTATTCCTGCCTTTGGTCCACTGGGCTTCCATACAAGGACACTCTGGGGTAAGCACAGTTCCTTACAGATTACCAAACATATTCCTGTTTGTTCCATTAATCTATTCATCCTTACATCTTTACTTATTTACCAAGTGCTGGTTGCCTGCCAACATGGGAGATGAAGTAATGAACAAGATCCACCTTATCACTCTCCTTCTGGTGCTTGCCATCTTACAAGGAAGATAGAGAAGAAACAAATAATTCCAAGAGGGACACGTTTCAAAGTATATTAGTCTACTGCAGCTCTTAAAGGGGGCAGGGAGTGCCATGCTCAAGGCTGCGTTGTTAGAACAAGGCAGAGTGGAGGCATTTGACCCCAGGTGTCCTACTTCTCAAGCTCTGGGCTTTCTCTATCTACTCATTGGCTTCCTCTTATTTTGTCCACCTACCTCCAGCTACTGTCAATTAGACTGTCATTCACCCAATGACCTTGGTCAATGACAAGGTCTCACACTAGCTTCCTTTTGCCAAACCAGGTGACAAAACTGAGACCCTTGGCAAGGTGGAAAGAAGGCCAGGCCATGGCAACCAGGATAGGTTATTGATCTTTCTTGGCATTCTATCCTTAATGACATGGCCAGGCTCAGCCCTTGGCTCCTGAGACCTGGAAGTGGGACAGGTTTAGAGGGACCTGAAGGTGGGCCCATTGGACTGGGGCTGGGACATGAGACAGTGGCCTACCATGGCAAGGATATGGCTGTCCTTAGAATACAGAGGGAACCAACCAATTTTGGGCTCCTCCTGTGTGCCATAAGCCTGAATTTTACAGGTAAGAAAACTAAGGCTTAGAATGAGTAGGAATGTGACTTGCCCAATGTCACTTGGCTAGTAAGTGATGGAACTGGGAGCAGATTCCACTTCATTGGACTCTATGATCTATTTTACTTGCCCCATGCCATATTGTTTCAGAGAGTTTTGAAGGGAAGAGGATATGATGTTAACTATCCTCAGCATAAGGGAGTCTGAAGGGCATCAAAGAGTGTCAGAAAGGAAAAGAGAGCAAGGCTGTCTGGGTGGCAGGGTGTTTTTCTTGTTCTGGCTTACATTGCTTCATGCAGAGGGACTGCTTGCAGGGTCTTCTAGAAGAGGATGCCCTCTTCTCTTGCTCACTATTGCTGACATTCACCTTAGATATTTTAGGATGGCATTCAAATCTCCTCACTTCCTTGGTGGCCCATCTCTGTGCTCAGCACTTGTCCCATTTTCCAAGGCCATTTTTATGACTACCTTGTGTGGGAAGTCTAATTCATAGTCCCACTTGACAAGGGAAAATCCTGAGGCACAGAGTGGAAGAGACATGCCTGAGGCTACCTGGCACCCCAGCCATTCTCTTGTGCCTCTCTGCCCCACATTGAGATGCCTGTGCCTTCCTGCAGAGTGGGGGCTCAGCTGAGAATATGGAATTTCACAGAAGAATCTGAAACTGTGACAGCCCCTCTCACACTGAAGCACTAATTCCCTTTGCTGCCACACAGATTCCATTCTCCTGGCAGCTCACCCTGCTGTCCCCTGTGCACTAGGAGCAAGAACCTGGTCCTAGCCCTGTGATCAGAACCATCAGCCTCCTTTCCTCCTCAGGTCAGGCTAACAAGCAGTCCTTAGACCCCCGGCACTCAGGCCCACCTTTGCTGTGATAAATCTGATGCTTTCAGATCAGGAGGCCAGCCCTCCCAGAAATGACAACCCACAGTCATTACCCAGAAAATCTCAGCAGCTCCATCATGAGGTGTCTGGCCCATTCCAGGGCTAAATTTGGCAGGGGAAGAATCTGAGGAATTCTTTAGACTTTTGGCTCCCCCTTTTTATTTGGGGGTATAGGAAAGTAGAGGCAGAAACTATGAAGCTGTATCACCAACCCCAACTCCAGTATTGAAGGGAGGAGAGCTGATGAGCCTGTATTGGGATCCTAAGGAATGATGGCCCTCTCACATGCCCTCAAACTCTCCTTTGTCATTGTGATCACCAGGTTTCTGGTTCAATCAAATCCCTTTGGATCACTGGAGCTCTGTGCCTGGGGCTTCAGGTCCTTCCCCTGCCTGAGGCCAGGATCCTTTGGGGAACTCTGGTTGCCTGACCCCTACCAGGATGGCCTCTTTCAGCCCTACTGACTTTATCCTCTGGCTGGTCCTCTGGTTGTCTCACTCTTCCAGGCCTGTCCTCTACCCTGTGGCTCCTGCTTACCACTGACGTCCAGGGATGGCCAAGTGCAAGCTCAGTGGGGAGGAAAGGCCTGGATGGCAATCTGCATCTCTGCAGTGCATTTTTGCTATATTGGGGGCACAAGCTGAACCCACACTCTGCTGTGGCAGGGTGGGATTCTGCTACTAGAGTCACTATTTTGTGCACATCTTCCACCAGGTGGGAACCTGCCTGTGGGCCAGTGAACCAATGTAGCTTGCTCTCTTTTGCAAAGATGCCCAGCACCAGGGGAGTCTGGGAAAACAACTGGCCTGCAAGTGGCAGTGCCCTCCAACTTGGGGGGAGCACGCCCTTTGACAGCCTGGGAAGGAAGGAGAGAGGGAGCAAGGGAGGGAAGAAGGGAGGAGTCGCCCATGGCTTCTTTACATATTATAAATGCCCCATCAGCCAACACCAGGGCCAACTCAGGGCCACAGTAGCTGCTTCTGTGATGAGCCCTGTGTTGTTGGGGACCAAGTGCTCAGCAGCTGCCACCTTCAACAGATGACCAGAGTCCCTAAGGAGAAAATCTCATGGCAGCTCCAGAATTAGACCTATTACTCCTAGTGATCTTGTATGTGGCTGCTGGGTCCTCCAGAACCCACAGGCATCTGGGAAGGCCCTGCTGAGAGTCCTGGCTGAGGACACAGGGAAAGGGCTTCCTTGACTTGTAAGTGACCTTGAACATAGCCCTGCCTACTATGGATCTAGTTTCTTCATCTGTCAGCAACTTGAGCCTGGAGTCTGGCTAACTTGAAGGGCTATGCCTGTCCCTCCCACAGGCTCCCTGAGACTAACCAGTTCAGGGAGGTATTTCAGAACAGGAGGCCATGCCAGCCTTGAGCCCCTGTTCCTACCCCTCTAGTCCCATCACAGCTGCAGGGACAGTATGCTCCCTTATTCTGCAGAGCCGCCCTCTCCATTATGAACAATGCTGGTCCTGATGATCCTCTTGGGACAACCAGAGTTCCGATGAAGATGATAACTGGAAGCCACAGATGCAAATGAAATAGCACAGACTGAAGCTTATTGATCTCACTCCAGCTTAGGCTGAGATTCTCATGGGCCATTCCTTGCTGACCCTATTGTACAGATGAGGAAACAGTGACCCAAGGCCACACATGGCCCAGCAGTGGTGGCACCAGAAGCCAGTATTCCAACCCAGGCTTGACTGACACCGGAGTTTGAAATCATTGCTCCTGGCTGTGCTCTATGATCCCTGGGAGCTGAGACCATGTTTGGACCCCTACACAATGCTTGGCACTATGACAGGTACATCCAGTTGTCACTTCTTGAATGATAGTCTGACTAATGGAGCCACTCAGCCAACTAGGTTAGATATATCCTGACCCCAATGGCCTTAGGTGAGGGAGACTAATTTCAGGCAATGGGCTGTCATCCTAGCACACAACCCAAAGCCTGTGACCCAGGAAGCAGGGACTGGTTTTAGGAGCATTTAGTACCCTGTGTTGTTGAAGGGGGAAGAAAACTGTATCAGTGGCCTCCAGCTCTCTGAGTAAAGGAAGAAGCCCAAGTGCATATCAGATCCCAAAGGAAGCCCAGAACTACTGAACCTCATGTGAGACTTGGGCATTTCTGACTAAACTATGGTGGGAGGGGCAGGACAGGATGGGTGAGGAGGATGAGGAGGGATGATTTCAACATCTTCCAAGAAATTAGACTTCTAGAAATGAGCATAAGTTACAATCAATTTCCAGATAATACAAGTCTTCAAAGACAGATTGGTAGCTTGCATGTTCATTGTACCCAAACTTTAATTAAACCATTTAAAAACATAAACCTGTCTGGCATTCTTCTGCTAATTGACCAGCCTGGTGAAAGAAGGCCCTGTCTGTGACTGCAGTGATTGTATGCTAATAAAATTTATTTCTACAATCTTGTTCAGCTCCCTATTCTGTATTCAAGAAATGTGTGGGCTCAGAGCCAGATATCACAAAGCACAAAGTAATCAAACCTCCCTATATCCAGCCCCCCCCTTTGGCATTTCTGGTCAGTTATGGCTTGGCTGGGATCTGTGTGCTTCCAGTTCAGATGGGACCATTTGGGGTTTTTCTCCTGTCCTGCAGTGGGGATTTGGAAGTCCCTGTGTCTGCTGAAATTGACAATTTCAAGGTTCACTGTATTCCCAAGGATGCAGCTGATAATGGGTAGGGATATAATTGCCCAACATAGGCAATATGGTACATGGCTCATTCTTCAAGATCCCATCCAGAGAAGTCAGGGGTTGTGGCCAGCAGAATTCCTTAGACTCATCTTCTTGGCAGGTGTAGTGTCCTGAGCTACCTCAGCACTCCCAGAACCTCAGACCTGGCTGCCCTGATTACTTTATGTCCATGTGCTAGGCAGGAAAGGAAGTGACTGGCACCTTGGATCCCTGGCAGCAGAACAGGGCTTGTGGCATGGCCTTTCTTGTCACATGGGAGTCCTGCTGAGAGACTATGGTCAGTTTCTGTCCCTCTGGGACTTCATGTCCCTATCAATCCGGAGAGTGGCATTCATCTTTGAGCCTGTGATCATTCCAATCTTTATGGAGCTGCATGCCTCCTGGTCATAGTGGGAGGGCACAGAGGGTGCCCATCCTCAACCTAGCACTGATTGCCTCCATGTTCTGTGCTTCCAGTGGAGTAAGATGGCTTTGATGAAGAGAGAAGCCACAGCACAATGTTTCCTGACCAGCCCTGACTCTTATGGCTCAGCCTTATCAGGAGTTTGTAACCAGTGGCAAGAGAACTGTGTCCATCTTGGCATGGTCCCTGGGTCTTCATGGAACAATAGTAGGCACTTTGTCAGTCACTCAACAAACAGATACTGAGAATGACAAAGTGAACCAGAGCCAGATCCTGCCTTGGTAGCTGTGGAGACAGAAATGTCTAAATTACCACTTGGCAAGTGCTGTAAGAATGGTGCATGCAAAGCACTGTGGGAACTCAGGCAAGGGAGTGACTCAGCCTTCTGGGGTATAAGCTGCCAGACAAGCAAGGCTTTCTGGGAAGGGGGCATGAAACTGAGCTTTAAAGGAGAAATAGGCATTTAGTAGAAGGAGAAGCAGACAGAATGATGAGCATGGAAACTGAAAGAGCACAAAAACCCTCAGTGGGCTCTGGGATGTCTTTGGCCTTGTCTGTGTTTGCCATCTCAAGATCACACAAGGGGGATGATTGTAGGACTGTGATTGGGTTTGCAGAGCTCCAAATACCTATCTGGAGAAGGCAGGAAGCAATCTCAATAAGGAAATCTGGAGAGGGCAGCAGTGGCAACAGCCTGGAAGAACTGCTGCCAACCCTTTGGCACACACACACATGGGCACACACTAAAACAGGCACACATATAGACACATGTGCATACATGCAGGCACACACAGGCACCCATGCACACATGTGCACTACTATGCCTCAAATGTTTGTGTCCCCTCCCCAAATTCATATGTTGATGCCTTTAACCCCAAGGTGATAGCAATAGGAGATGGGGCTTTTGGGAGGTGATTAAGCTTAGATGAGGTGTTGACAATGGGGTCCTCATGATGGAATTAGTGTCCTTATAAGCAGAGAGAGAGAGAGAGAGAGATCAGAGTGCTCTCTCTTCAACATGTAAAGACACTGTGGGAAGGCATCAGTGAGATCCAGCAAGCAAATCTGCAGGCACCTTGATCTTGAACTTTCGACCTCCAGAACTGTGAGAAATAAGTGTCTGTTGTTTTTTGTCATAACATCCCCAGCTGACTAACGCAGGCACCCATACAGACACACATACATAAATGAACAAGTATGCATATGATCACACAGAAACATACTTGCATATGACCTACAGATATGCATGCATATATGTATACCTGTACACCTAGAGAAACATTCATTCACCCACAGACACATGTGCCCAAATCCAGAAGTATGCTTAAGGACATGCCAACACAAAAATGGATGTGTGTGCACACACATATGCACATTGACTGCCCTTTGCCACAGTACTCCCAAAATGCTCTACTTTGGGGCATATAATAAAAAAAGTTTCCACTCCATAAATGGAAGCCATGTCTGGAATAAATCCATTCATTCCATAGGTAGAGACTCTCAGTGGCCCAACGGGATGGATGGCAATCCATTCTTTTATCTCAGCTTGCACCTCCCTATCACTATCCACTGCCACCAGCCCTGGAAGGGTGGACAAGGTGGGGAGAGAGGAGGCAGCGACTGCAATTCTGAGGTGAGGGGAGAAAAGGCAGCCTAGAGTCCAGCTTTAGGAGAGGCATGAAGCCTCTGTGTGTATGTGTGTGTCAGTATATATGAGTGTGTATGTGTGCATATATATGATTATGTGTGTGCATGTGTGAGAGTGTGTGTGTGACCTATAGGTAGCACCTCTTGACTGGCCCCTTGGAAATGCTGAGCCACTGCCTGACAGAACTGTGTCTATGCTAATGTGGCCATGACAAACTGGTTGTGAGCAATTCAGGGGAGTAATGAAGATGTCCTGGGGCCACAGAGCCAATTAGAGGGGCTGGAGGTTGGGACAGGGTCTGCCAGGGTATTCTCTACTAACTCTGAGGAATAGGTCTGGCAATTTCCCAAAGGCACTTGGGGACTGCCCTTGAGAAGGCCTTGCCCCTTAGAAAAGAGGTCCAGGGCAGGTGCCAGGGAACTTCTTCCATCTCTTAGCACTCCTAATCCTCCATTCCAGGAAGAAAGGGTAACAAAAGAGAAGTAACAGAGTCACTCACCTGCCTGCTATTGTCCTGGTTTTATCCCTGTGGCACCCAATTCACACTTCTGACCTCCATAAGAGTAAGAGCATAAAGGCATGTTGTTTTAAGTCACCAAGTTGGTGGTAATTACCATAGCCAAAGCAAATGGATACAGAAAGGAGTTGGTTCTTATGCCCTCACCATGTGTTAGGTAGGCACAGTGCTTCAGGATTCTTGCAGACTGCCTCATTTAATGCACAGACTAGACCCTGTGTGTGTGGGAATCTCCTACTATAATGCCTGTTTTACAGATGGTTCTCATGGGGAATAGCTTACCCATGTGCACCCAAGAGGAGATGTGGTAGACCAAAAACTGGTCCCAGGCCTGCTGGGTTCTGTGCCTCTGCTCTCCAACTGTCACTGAAGGCTAGATTCACAAGCAGTCATTCCAGCGCTGGGGAAAGAAGGGACTGTTCTGGATCAGATTGGGCTTGCTTTCTATCACTGACCCCCCTACCCATCCACCCAGAGGTTAGGGCTGGGCACTAGGGTCCTCCAGTAGACTTTGGTGCCAGCAGTGATGACTTATCCAGCACCCAGACCTATGTGTTGACCCCAAGCTTTTGCCAAAATACCTCCTGGAACAGTGAACTAAAGAATTGTAAAGTGGCCACTACTATGGCTGAACAGCCTCTTTTTGCCCCATCATATCCCTGGAAACCAAGGGAGTCTTAAACATCTATGCTCTGTGTCCCTGACAGATGGGACACTGAGTCTCAGAGAGAAACAGGGTCACACAATTGGGTCAATGTCAGATGGTGTTAGAGCTTGAGGCTCTTGGTTGCTAGCAGCTCACTCTTTCTGGTGGCTAAGACCAATGGCCCTGATTTATGGACCAAAGAAACCTGATTCAATAGCAGGTGCAGGCAATGCCCAATTAGGCTACTGGCATGGTGGCTGGTATGGCAAAGTGAATTTCTTCACTGGCCCTCGCAAATCTTGTCTGAATAACACAAACAAATGTTAATATTGATCCAGGAGGCCTCACTTCATATCTACTTGGATTAACACTAATTGTCCAGCCTTTGAGAAGGGTAGTGGTTGGGAGGCAATCCAGCTCACATGGCTGCCTATGTCATCTTAACCAGTGCCTGCTACCTCATGGGGAAAACAGCCAGAGCTGAGGAGGGATGCACATGCTTCAATCTCACCAGACTTGAGTCTGGAGGGGAACAGACCTTCTCACATCTGTATTCTGCTCTTTTCTCTTTCTGCCTGGATACCTTTTTTGGGCAACATGAGGAAAGACTCATAGCACCAGTTGAGGTAGCAGTGCTAGAAGATGGGAGCCCTTTTTTAGATTCTCACTCATTGGAGACCCCATAGGTTTTCAAGCAGATTCTAATTGCACAAGAGCCCTGATATTGGATAAAGTAGTTTGGTCTCATTTTCCCACTAGGGTCCTAGCTCCATCCTCAGAAGCCTCTGAGCAACACCAGGCCAGAGGATCTCAGGTCATATTGGGGAGTCATGCTCCCAGGGTGAACTCACATTCTAATAGATGACAAAAGAGCTAAAGTCCCTGCAGGGACATATGTCCCTGAGAATCATGATTTAGGGCTCAAAGACCTAAGCCTTCTACCATCACCCAAAACTCTGGGAGGCAGATCTCATTATCCCATTTCACAAATGAAGAAAGTTAGAGTGAGACATAGTTAAGCAGTTTGGCACTGTTGCCAGTTGCAAAGGAACTGACAAGAGATAGGAACCTAATGGAAGTGTATCAAGACCAGTGCTAAGCCACATGCTAGAGAGGTCATGAGTTTCCAGGGTCCCACTGACTTTAAATCACGTGTTGGGGTTTCTCATTGACTTGCATGATCATTGGGAAGCCTCTGTATCTTCATTTCTGATTGATCATCAATGTATTAACCGTTTGTAAACACAGACTTAAATGCACTTGAGAGCTATTCAATATGTGTAACCTTTTCTATTATTCTAATACAGTGGTTCTCAAAGTGTGTATGAAAAACCAGCATTATTAGTATCACCTAGAGCAGGGGTTCTCAACCTTTCTAATGCCTCAACCCTTTAATACAGCTCCTCATGTGGTGATGACCCCCAACCATAAAATTATTTCCATTGCTACTTCATAACTGTAATTTTGCTACTGTCATGAACTGTAATGTAAATATCTGATATGCAGGATGTATTTTCATTGTTACAAATTGAACATAATTAAAGCATAGTGATTAATCACAAAAACAATATGTAATTATATATTGTAAAATATTTATTTCTAATTACAAATAAATGAAATTTTGTCTTGAATCGTGGTATAGCATGGATAACAGTCTTCATATGACAACAGTAAACTACATTGCTACATTTTGCTACACCGAGGAGCGGTGTGCTGGTTCCTAAGACCATGGGAAATAGGTATTTTCCGGTGGTCTTAGGCGACCCCTGTGAAAGGGTCATTCGACCCCCAAAGGGGTCGCGACCCACATGTTGAGAACCACTGACCTAGAGCTTCTTAGAAATACAAAATCTTGGTTCTTCCACCTCCCCCCAAACCCATTGAGTAGAGATTCTGAGAGTGGGGTCTAGTCAAGACTGACTGCATAACTTATGGAGTTCAATGCTAAATAAAAAGAAGGGATTCTTTCTTAAAATATTTTTAAGAATTTTAGGACATCAATAGGAGAGCATTAAATTAAGTGTGGGGCCACTTTGAACATGGATTCCTGTGCAAATTACACATTCATGAAGCTGGCCTTGGCTAGTAGAAGCATCTCCCCAATCTCTGCCCTCATGTTCAGATTGCATTTTCCCATAGGCATGTCTGTCTCCAAATGTCCACTTTACGTAAGGATACCAGTAATATTGAAGTAGGGTCTTACCCCACTCTAGCATGACCTCATCTTTATAATTATATCTCAACAATCCTATTTCTAAGTAAGGTCACATTCCCAGGTCCTGGGGGTTAAAACTTTAATGTGTATTTTGAAGAAATAAAGTTCAGTCTCTAACAATAGGGTGATAGCCCACACAAGAAATCCTCCCTGAGACTGTGTGCCTCCAAGGAATTAGTGGAAAACAGGAAAGGGCCCTACTTCAAAACTACAGCCCCAGAAGCACTTGAGAAGATATAGGTAGAAGTAGCTATGGTCCTGTCTGGAAGTGGATGTAGTGTGGAGCTTGGCTCAAACCACAGCACCCTAAGCCAGGGTTTTAAGGCCAATATAAGTTCCTTCCAATGCATGAACACGCCTCCCCCCACCCCCTAGAACACCATAGAAACCAAAGATTTAAGCCCATTCAGCTCAACCCCTAATCTTTCAGAGAAAAAACTGAAACCCATAGAGGGTAAAGGGTTTCCCAAAGTCATAAAACAAATAAGTGGAAGTTAGTCATGGAACCAGGTAATCTGTATACCCATTCCTGTTTCATGACTATCTCCTTCCTTTTCCTCCTTCACAGAAATTCTCAGAGCTGTGAGGTCCAACAGAGGCCCAGACAGAAGAAAACCTCACTCAATAACACTCAGCAAATCAGTGTGGGGCCAGGACTGGAATCAAGGTCTATTGACTACTAGCTCAATGCTCTTGCCATACCCTCCACACTCCACAGATGGTGTCCACTCCTGTTTCCCATGTCACATTCCATGGACACTATGTTAATAGGGGTATCACACCAAAATGTACTGATTGAAATGTGTTTGAGAAATTTTAATTTCCTCAAAGTTAAACTGCTGGACTTCTCAGGGCCTTTTCTGTATATTGCGATTCCCCAAGATGTGAACAGCATATGCAGAGTTTCCCAGCTTCTTTGATCTCAGAAGTCCCTTATCTATAAACCCATGCTGGTTTTTATTTAGACCATTGGAACGGGCCTCTTCCATCATTCCTCAGTCTGTAGCCAAGAAAAATTGCCCCACTCTGCTTGCTAATGTTCATCCTCATGACAGAGTTCATTGTTTCCAGAGGGAGCCTGAGATGTTCCACAAGCAAAACAAAGGGATTTTGATTGGAACTGGAAATGACCTGTCCCATGAGACGGCTGTGGTGACCTCTATGTCAACTTCTTGGGGAGTAGCTGGGTTTCACCTTGCCTCCACATCTGCAGCCTGTTCCACATGGCCAGGGTTGGGATTAATAATGGGATGGTTGATTTTGGTGCTAGACCCTTTAAAAAGAGGTGCTGATTGTCAGGAAAAGGGACAGGTCTCTCCTGAAATCTATGACAGGGCTTCACCATGAGATCAAATTTAGAGCATGCCAGTGTATGTAAAAGAAATGTGTGAAGATGAAATGCTCCTTCTGATATCACTTGTTCCCCAGGCTAAGGGAGAATGAATTTGGCAAGGGACTTTTGCTGGAGCCCACACTTGGCAAACCCAGATTGATGTGGGCAATGAGCCCTAACATCCCATGGCAGAAAAACACAAGTCAAGAATCCAAAGGAGGAGCAGAGTTTAACATATAAGAAAGCTCATACCTTGGCTCTGGGTTCACAGTAGATTGAACTAAATACTCTGAAATATTCCAGTTTGGAGCCAGCAGATATGAACTGGGTCCATGTGCCCACGTGTCTCATTGTATTTCTTAAGAAGCCTTCAAGTTTGGGCATTTCTGCCCTTTTCCAAAGAGCAAACAGAGGCAGGATAGGTGAAGAATTTGATCCAAAGCCACACAACTAATTTGTGCAGAGCCACACCAAGCTCTTAGAAACACTGCTTGTCAGAGGCAGAGGAGTCTCTGATTTGGCATCCTTAGATGGCTGGAGTGGGGGAAAGATCCAGCAAGAGTTGTGGGGGCCACCTGACAGTCCAGGCACTTCTCTCAATCACTACAGCCAAGGAGAAGGCTGGAAGCCAAACGACTAGGAAGCCCCCTTTACCAGCATTCAGGTCACTTGGGACTTCCTGTTCTCTGTTGGGTCAGGCTGGGTATTGCTGATTCGGGGGTTGTAAGAGGATGCAGAAGTGCACCTGACCTTCCAGTGCATGATGAAAGGTGTGTTCTGAATTTGGCAGAATATACTGTTTTATTCATGAAGCACCAACCCAAAATAGAATGAGAGCCCTTACATGTGGATGTCCTGGCAAGCTTGGGAAGTAAGAAATGAAAATACCTCAGCCACAACATTTTCTATCTACTTTAGGTGGGAGAGCTATGTCATTGTCACTTAGTCATACTATTAAGTATACAAATTGCCAGGGTGATAATGGGGTGGAGTAGGGTGGGGAGGGACTTGTTTAGATGAAAGCCCCACTTCCCAGCTCCTCAGGAATTGGGCACCTGGTAGCAGCCCCAGGCCTGAGGAGCAGGAAGTCGGGAGATAAGAGGAACCAGGTCCCCATTTCAGCTAACTTGACAATGGCTGGAAACAGGAAGCTCAGCCTAGATCTCTAAGATGATCACTTCAGATACAAGTTTGGGAAGATTGATGGTCAAGGAAGCAGTTTTCCTGAAACCCATTAGAGGAGCCAGTTACAAGGTTGCCCTAGGAGGGAATGGGGCTTCAGGCTTAGGAAGCTCTCAAGGCTACCAAGGGATTGATTAGAAGCAAATCTCCTGAAACACCCTCATTGCTCTAGAGCAGCGGTTCTCAACCTGTGGGTCCCGGGTCACCCAAGACCATCAGAAAACACAGATATTTAGATTATAATACATAACAGTAGCAAAATTACAGTTATGGAGTAGCAACGAAAATAATTTTATGGTTGGGAGGTCACCACAACATGAGGAACTGTATTAAAGGGTCACGGCATTAGGAAGGTTGAGAACCACTGCTCTAGAGGCTGGAGGGAGGATGAGTTCAGGGCTGCCCCTTCTGAGGGGCTCACCCAATATCACCACCACTGATAGCCTACACCTGTTTCTGGGCCAGAATCCTGCTTGTGCCAAAAAATTAAAGTGACAACACCCAAAACCTCAACCTTGAGAAAAATGACATTCATTATGCTGTAAGGCCCTGAACATGATTTAGCTGTTGACCTAAAAATTAAGAGAGAAAAAGAGACAGAGTCAGAGAGAGACAGAAAGATACAGAAAACTATTCTACTGAGAAAATACAAAAATTATACGGGTAAGGAGGAGAAGAGAAAAGATCCCCAGAGCATTTTTAGCTATTCAGAGAGCATTGCCAAGGAGATCAAGATGGTGGCATAGGCAAACACCTGTACTTGCTGCCTCCCACAACCACACCAAAATTACAACTATAATACAGAACAACCATCATCCAGAACCACTGAAAAGCTGGCTGAATGGAATTCCTACAACTAAAGAAATTAAGAAGAAAGCACATTGAGACTGGTAGAAGGTGCAAAGGTATGGAATAGGCAGGTCCAGCACCCACGTGTGCTGCTTTTTTAATTGGGAGGGAGATTGTCTCTATGGAGGCTGTCCGGAGGAGCAAGGGTTCCCAGCCCCACAACAAACCCCCAGCCGAGGGTCCCAGAGCTGGAAAAAGAAGTCCCCATAAGTACAGGCTATAAAAACCACCTGGAATTGGGGCTCAGTGACACAGAGGCTGCTGGAGACCCAGCTGCTCCTCTTAAGAGACCTGCGCACAAACTGAACTTACAAGGTCCCACTTCCTCTGAGCTCCAGTGACAGGGTGAGGCTCTGGGGGTCAGACACAGACACAAACGAGGAGGAACTGGATTGTCTGGCATCCAGGCAGGAACTCAGGGTGTCTTTTTCCCAGATGGAGGTACTTGCAGGAATCATTGTTCCTATGCTGGAACCTCCCTGGTTGCAGGGCATTGTTCCTATGCTGGAACCTCCCTGGTTGCAGGGCTGACTGCCAGCCATTTCTGTTTGCTCCACCCTGGTGATTCCCTGAGACCTTGCATCATCCAATTTACAACCCCACCCAAGCTGCCTGCAACAGATTTTGCATATGAATGGCCTGTCCTCGTTCAGGGTAAAATCTGTCAGATAAGCTGCAGCTGGGTCAGAGAGGCCCAACCTAACAATAAAAGGCTTAAGACCCAGCACTATCACCAGCCTGTCTTGCTTCACAGCTGGGCTTCCTTTGGGCACTTCCAAACTCCATACAAAGAGGAGGAAACTGCAGATATCTTTGTAGCTCCTGCTGGGTGGCCCCAGGCAGGGGCTGCCTTTACTCCTCTCTGGAGACCTAAGAGTCAGTGTCAGACCATACCATATTACAAATCTACACATCCGTAAGCACCACACTCAAGGGGCAGATTCAGTGAGCACCAAAGCCACACTAAAGCAAGACCTGCTCCATAGGGGTATATCCTGCACAACAGCTCTCCCACTGTAATCACAGCTAGTCCTCACAGCCAACTGGCCTGGAGGTCAATTCCTCCTAGTGACACCAACAGCAATCAAGTCTCAACTACAACAATACTGTGCACACAGCCCACAAAGGGGTGCACCTAGAGTGTCCACCTCAGGTGATTGGGGAGGCTGAGCCACTGGGCCTTATAGGATACCTACTACACAAGTCAACTCAAGGAGACATAGCAGCTCTGCCCAATACATAGAAACAAACACAGGGAAGCAGCCAAAATGTAGAGACAAAGAAATATGACACAAAATCATGGTTATAAGGTTACTCAAGAATCTTCTAGAAACCTCTAAAAGACTTAGTGAAACTTTCAAACATCTTGGTGAGAATGCCAAGAAAAACTAAAAGGAAAATAACAAGTCAGAAATTAAGCGAACACTGACTAAAATAATGAATAATATACAGGGATTCAACAGTAGACTAGAGGATCCTGAGAATCAAGTCAATGATTTGAAATATGAGGAAACAAACAAACAAACAAACAAAAAACCCCACTCAATTAGAAGAGCAAAAAGAAAAAAAAAGCTAAAAATATGAAGATAGTGTAAGAAGCCTCCGGAACAATTTCAAGAGTACCAACATTCACATTATGGGTTGCCAGAAGAAGAAAGAGAGCAAGATATT
Organism: Lasiurus cinereus; assembly: GCA_011751065.1. Lineage (NCBI taxonomy): Eukaryota > Metazoa > Chordata > Mammalia > Chiroptera > Vespertilionidae > Lasiurus > Lasiurus cinereus. The sequence continues at coordinate 1,956,898 of JAAGEH010000015.1, forward strand.
GAAAACCTATTTGAAGAAATAATGACAGAAAAGTTCCCCTACCTGTGAAAGAAATAGACTTACAAGTCCAGGAAGCACAGAGAGTCCCAAACAAAAGGAATCCAAAGAGGACCACACCAAGACACACCATAATTAAAATGCCAAGAGCTAAAGACAAAGAGAGAATCAAAAGCAGCAAGGGAAAAACGGTTACCTACAAGGGAGTACCCATATGACTGTCAGCTGATTTCTCAACAGAAACTATGCAGGCCAGAAGGCAACAGCAAGAAATATTCAAAGTGATGAATAGCAAGGACCTACAACCAAAATTACTCTACCCAGCAAAGCTACCATTTAGAGTTGAAGGCCAGATAAAGAGCACAGATAAGAAAAACCTAAAGGAGTTCACTACCACCAAATCAGTATTATATGAAATGCTGAAAGGTATTCTTTAAGAAGATGAAGGAAAAGAAAAAGATAAAAAATATGAACAACAAAATGTCAACAAATACATATCTATTAACAACTGAATCTAAAAATCAAAATAAAAAAATAAGAAATTTTTTGAAAATATATTTTATTGATTTTTTACAGAGAGGAAGGGAGAGTGATAGAGAGTTAGAAACATCGATGAGAGAAAGACACAATCAGCCACCTCCTGCAAATGCCCTACTGGGGATGTGCCCGCAACCAGGATACATGCCCTTGACTGGAATCGAACTTGGGACCTTTCAGTCTGCAGGCCGATGCTCTATCCACTGAGCCAAACCAGTTCCTGCAACAAATAAGAAATTTAATGAACAGAATAAACTGGTGAATAAAATAGAATCAGATGCATGGAAATGAAACAGACTGACAATTCTCAGAGGGAAGTGGGGTGTGGAATGGGAAGATATTAAGCAAAGATCTTATATGAATATATGCACTACCTATGGACATAGACAATAGTGTGGCAAAGGCCTGGGGTAGGGTGGGCCTCAGCTGAAGGTAGGGGCTGGTTGGCGGGAGGAGGAAGAGGGATATCTGCAATAATCTCAACAATAAATATTTTTTAAAATAAAAAAGAGCATTAATAAAGCCAGCCCTGACCACACAGAGGTCAGCCTAGTGCCCAGGAGAGGACTCTAGATTGGTATTGGCAGCTTGGATGCCTGTCCCTCCTCTGCCACTTGTGAGCTCTGTGACTTCAGGCTAGTCACTAGCTCTATCTGATCCTAAGTGGCCTTAACTAAAAAATTGAGATCATAAATATTCTCATCCCATAGGACTGTTGTAAGGGTCAAATTAGCTAATGGTAGTGAAATTAAAAACAAACCATGAGAGTAGACAAGAGAGTGCTGCATGGAACAATGTTCAAAACTCTTTCTGAACCCCCTACATATCACCCCATATCTTACCCTTTCTTTGCCTAGTGAAATCTTCTCTCTCAGGTCTCAGCATAAAAGTTGTGTCTTGGGGAAGCCTTTTCTGACCTGTGGGTGTAGTGGAGCCCTTTTGCCCCTTCTACTTCTACCAAATGCTTTCCTCTATTGTGTGATCACTTCCCTCCCTAGAATTTACACTATATGGAAAGAGGCTCTTCCTTTTGTACTGTTGAATGCCCAGCATCAAGTCAGGAGTTTGGCACAAAGTTGGTGCTTGGTAAATGATGAATGAATGAATGAAAGGCTCTGCTGTCCTCAGCAAATCAACTTCATTGAATTGCATTTTCGTTGTCTGCTAAATGAGAATGAGAATGTTTATGGTTCTATGAGTAATAATGAAAGCTCATATGTAGACTTTTGTGTAGATATCTCAGGTAATCCTTACAACAGTTCTGTTATGCCCTCACTTTACAAATTGGGAAATGAATGCTTAGCAATGGCAGGTAAATCTTGTCTAAGTCACATACTTTGTAAGAGGCAGATGCAGTAATTGAACCTAGATCGACGGTACCTAGTGACTAGAAGCATGGCCCCACTATACCATCGCATTGCCAGTTGTGGCACAAGAATGTGTTTAGGACACTTTCACATCTTTAGATTCCCTCTTTTGGACCATCCCCAGAGCGGGTGGAGAGAGGAGAGAGAGAGAGAGAGAGAGAGAGAGAGAGAGAGAGAGAGAGAGAG